>PISW01010299.1:0-51120 GCA_004023785.1 Mungos mungo
CAAGGGTTTTTATGGTTTCCTGTCTCACATTCAGATCCTTTATCCATTTTGAGTTTATTTTTGTGAATGGTGTCAGAAAGTGGTCTAATTTCATTTTTCTGCATGTTGCTGTCCAGCTCTCCCAACACCACCTGTTGAAGAGGCTGTCTTTTTTCCATTGGACACTCTTTCCTGCTTTGTCAAAGATTAATTGGCCATACACTTGTGGGTCCAGTTCTGGGTTCTCTATTCTATTCCATTGGTCCATGTGTCTGTTTTTGTGCCAGTACCATACTGTCTTGATGATGACAACTTTGTAGTAGAGGCTAAAGTCTGGGATTGTGATGCCTCCCGTTTTGGTTTTCTTCTTCAATATTACTTTGGCTATCCGGGGTCTTTTGTGGTTCCATATGAATTTTAAGATAATTTCTTTTTTAATATTCAGATTTAAATGTAAACCATTTTGAATATATGCAAAGTGTACACTTTCAGAGGGTATGTTGGGAGCTAGAATGTTCTGGATATTTTTATTTCTCAGGTCAGTTACAGCACTTGTGTGACATCTCATTCTTACAGCCAGGTCAAGATTCCAAACACTGAGAAATTCAGCTTTCTCTTCTCTAATAGATGGGGAGGGGGCGGGGAGAAGAAGTTCTGAAACTTTTTAAATTTTTCACATTGAATGGGTAAATTCTAACTTTTGAAAAAAAGAGTGTTAGATGCTATATCGTGAGGGGCTTACCTTTCCCCTCTAATATGTATTTACTAAACAAACTTCATTATGGCAACATTAAAAAGTAATTTCTTTTAAGATTTTATTTTTAACTAATCTCTATACCCAAAGAATTAGGCTTGAAACTCACAACCCCACAACCCCAAGATCCAGAGTCCCGTGTTCTACTGACTGAGCCAGCCAGGCATCCAAATGGTAACATGCTAAAAACTTTCCTTTCACCCTAGCACAGTAGTTCTAAACCTTAGGGGGGGATTTTGCTCCCCAAGGAACATGTGGCAATGGATGGAGACATTTTTAGTTGTCACAGCTAGGGACATGTTACTGGCATCCAGTTGGCAGAGGCCAGGGATGCTGCTTTATATCCTTCTATGCACAGAACATTCCCCCAACAACAAAGAATTATCCAGCTCAAATGTCAATAATGGCGAGGCCGAGGAACCCTATCCTAACGTATCAAGTTCATTTTTCTGTTCTGGGTCAATCCTTGCTCATGTGTGTGCATTTTTACATAGCTGTAATGATCATGTACATTCTGCCTTCTTTTTTCTCTTAATTTTATATTTTAAGCATTTAAACATTGCTACATTGTTTTCAATTTGAGAAAGTGGGGAGGGGGCATTCACGTGCAAGCAGGGGAGGGACAGAGGGTGAGGGAGAGAGAGAATCCCAAGTAGGCTGCACGCCCAGCATGGAGCCCAACAAGGAGTTCAATTCCACCACCTGAGACAAAACCGAGAGCTGGATGCTTAACCAACAATCCACCCAGGCACCCCTATAATTTTTAAAAAATGTTTATGTATTTATTTTGAGAGAGAGATAGAAGTGAGTGGGGGAGAGGAAGGGGGGGGACAGAGAGAGAATCCGAAGCAGACTCTGCATTGTCAGCGTGGGGCTTGACCCCACAAACCATGAGATCATGACCTAAGCTGAAATCAAGAGTCGGACACTTGACTGACTGAAACACCCAGGTGCCCCAAGATGTCTATAATTTTTAAACTGTATTTGTGTAGAAGAAAGAAAGAAGGGTTAGGGTGAATATCCTATCTGGATATTCCTGTTTTTGTGGCCATGCTATTTACTTTTGTTCCCTAATGTCACTCTCATGAGATCCCAAACTCATCCTTTGCTCAGAGTCAAAAGATGTGCTGTAGCACAGGGGATGGTCCTGGCCCCTTCACTGTAGTTTGGGGGCACCTGGAGGGGAAATAAGAACAAGAAGTGATGACTCTACACCCATTCTCCTTGCCCTTTTTCCATTGAAAATCCTTTTTCTCTGTCTCAGCTTGCTTTGACAGCTTTACCAACTCATTGTTTACATATGGATGTTTTTGGGGTCCCCCCCAAATTTTTTAAGGTACTTAATGAGCATTTATTCAGTATCTACTTCATAGAGAATAGTTGTGTGTGCTTTGATATGTGGGTAATTTTAGGCCCAGTGTGGATGTCAGAGCATTTATAATTCGAATAATGAATTTAGGTTACTTTAAGGTCTGCTTTTTTAGAATTTTCAGGTTACTCATTGAGTCCCAGTATATCCCCTGGAAAAACGTGCATTCTGGGATGTCATAGCAGAACAGGCAGAGGGACCCAAATGTACAAAGTCATGGAAATATAACTGGCATGATGGGCATCAGTGAGTATACTGCATGGAAGGCTCATGTCAAGGTGTGGCAGAAGACAAAGCTATAGAGATAGGCAGGAACCAGGTTGTGAAAAATCTGAAAAATGCCAGGCTAAGGGGTTGAACTCTTCCTGAAAGCAATGGGAATGATAAGCAGCAAGTGATTTGCATTCGGAACGGTCAGTCTGAGGGCTTTGGATGGGGCCAAGTTGGTACCAGGGACATCAGCTAAGGAAGCAATTACACTAAACTGGACAATAAATGAGGAGAGCCTAAACTAAGGCAGGGCCCTTAGATAAGAGGGGGAATCGACACATTCAGGGACTACTTGTTAACGAGGGTGGAACAAATAAGAAGGCAGGGCCACGGATGACTCCCAGGCTACTGGCTTAGGAAACGGTATCGATGGTGATTTTTATAAGCTATAGAATACAGAGGAGGAGCAGGTGGAAAGGAAAGATGAGTGGATTGTTCAAACTGAGGTGTTCATAAGACAGTTTGATATGCATTGGTCTTTTTTTTTTTTTTTGATGCTGGCAACATTTATTCCTTCTCTTTTTAGACATTTTATGCAAATACATGTATATATCTTTTCACATCAGTAAAGTGATTTTGTTGTTGCTGTTAATTGCTATATAGTGTTTCATTGTACCATCCTTTATTTAGTATCTATTGATGTGACATTAAGTCTGTTTCTAAGCTTATTATTATAAACAATGCCATACAGAAGTGTTTCGTACGTGTCATTCTACACACATGTGAAACTGTTTTAGGAAATTCCTAGAGGTTGAATTGCTAAGTTCAGAAGTGGGATTTCAAATTTTCTATTGATACCAAGAATCACCAGTCCTTTAATTAAGGACAATGAGCATGACCACAGATCAGAGTTAATGAAAAAACTTATAAAGATTCTATGATAGAAAAGAGAGCTTCACAATCCAGCTTTACTAGATTATGAAACACTCCCTTTCCCGTCGCATTACTTTGTATACCTATGAAACATCTAAAAAATACTTTTCTGAGACTTAGCAGGCTGTAGGGAACAAGCACTTTTAGACACATTACAATTATCTCTAGGAGAATTTGGTATCTTTCTCCTATTAACATTGACTGAATGTTTCAACTGGATCTTAAAAGATGGCTGCCAGTTTTCATTTTTTGAGCCTCTCCGAGATTTTGAACGCTCTGCATCAGTCTGTCTTTTGACGTTCCTGTCTTTGGAATTCTTCCTCTGTCCATTTAGCAGCTTGTCTGGTGGTGAAGACGTAGGACGTAAGTGATACCCATCTGGGGATCCTTTTTGCCGGTTTGGCTTCATTTGTTCCTTATCTCCTTCTTTCTGAAGCTGTACTGCTAACAACCTGTCTTGTTCTTCCTGTTTATGTCCCTCAAAAAGTAAACGTTCCAAATCTATCAGTTTTTGGGTAAAGTTGATTTCTGTTTCCTCTTGGTCTGAGGAAGCTTTGGGGAACTTTTTCCTCCTTTTTGCAGAAATGCATGGATCCATGACTGCTTCGAATGAAGATTCCTGGTTTTTTCTTTTGGAAGTATCTTCATTCATCAGTAGGCAAGACTCTTCATTTTCTGTCTCAACTGTGTTATTTTCAATTATCTGTGTCATACCTGATACAGTGTATGTGCTCTCTGTTTCTCCAGAGCCGAGAACTCTTGCTTCCGGTCCCTCATGATTTAGGACACATAACTCTTTATCATGATTGCTTGGTTTCATTTTGACTTTTGCTTCAAGGCACCACTCTCTACCACTGGCATATAACTTTGGCATAGGTGACTCTACTGAAGACTTTGCACCTTGTTCTTGAGTGTCCATGCATATTTGTGGAGAAAGTGTTGGCATACCTTCTTCAATTTCTGTATCTTGTCTTATAGGGCTATTTACAATAGTACCATCAGTTTCCTTGGGCATGGAGTTTTTCCTGCTTTCTTGTACAACTTCAGACTGCGATGCTGACCCAAATTGAGATTTAGGTGACAAATATTTCTGAATATCTCCAGTGTTTACTTGTTTGTTCTTACTTTTCTTTTGAGACTTGGTGATGACTGTATCAGATTGTATGGAATTCAAAGGAGAAGCCAAGACATTTCCGTCACAGAAATTGTTAATATTAATGCTTAGCTTTCTTGCCAGTTCTTCATCACTTTTCAGTTGTTCTTCCATCTCTCTGCCAATAATCTCTGTATCTATGCTTCGCTAGCTTTGTTTTCTTCTTCCTCACTGGCTCGTTGCTCTGCCTCCACCTTGCTGATCTCCTCTTCATATTCTCTTCTCAACTCCCCAGGTGTACTTAATAAGCGAACTGGCTGACAGTCATCAACGATCTCCTCTGATTCCTGCCCGGAGAGTCTAAGCTTGCATTCCTTTGGATAGTGTTTTTGGATTGGCTCCCACAGTTCCATGTTGACAAGAGAATTTCTTCGTGTGTGATACCGGGCCCATGAAGAAACCCGGCGGCGACAGAAATGACAGCATAAACTTGCCTTCTCAACAGTCCATTGGAAGCAGGGATTACAGAGCGTGTGGTTACAAGGCAGTGTTATGGGTTCCATTAGGATTTCCACACAGATGCGGCACTGGCATTCCGACAAGGAAGGGATGGCGTTTTGGGGCACAGCCATTTTAATATGCTAAAAAGGCATATTCAGCATCAATACCTAAACGCAGCCAACCCCGAGGGCGCCCTGGCGCGAAGCTTCCGGGCCTCAACTCCGGAAAGAACGCCGTTTCCGCCCAGACGCTGGGCTGCGCGGGAGCAGGACTTCCGTTTTACTGTAGCTGTGGCGGCAGCACTCGAGGCCCCGCGTCCTATTTTTCGTGAACCTGCAGCGGGTTCCCAGCGCCCTCAAACCACACTCCTCTTTCCTCGGTCAGCCAAAAAGCCTGATCTCTGCAGCAGTGCCGTCGCAACCCGACAAGGGCTAATAACATTACAACCGTTCACCCAAACGAGCCCTCCTAGCTGGGGAACATCTGACGTTCGGCTGGGTGGGACTTCCGTGTCCTGTCGGATATGCATTGGTCTTAAATAGTAGACTATTTTAGATTACCTTCCTAGCCTACATCCTCTTCTTTGGAATTTGTACCTCTCCCCCACTCCTTGCTTGAAGAGTAGATTTTGTTTGGGGGCATCCGGATGGCTCAGTCAGTTAAGTATCTAACTTTGGCTCAGGTCATGTACCGAGGGGTCCACGTGTTCCAGCCCCGTGTCAGCCCTGTGCTGACAGCTCAGAGCCTAGAGCCTGCTTCAGATTCTGCGTCTCCCTCTCTCTCTGCCCCTCCCCTGCTCTGTCTCAAAAAAATAAATGAACATTTAAAAAAAAATTTAAAGAGTAGACCTTGGTGGCCGTATTTATACCCCTACTTCCAACCCATTCCAGTCAAAATGGACTGAGAGGAGTATACAACTAACTTTGGAGAGGGGGTCACAGCTCATTGGGTGGGCAAAAAATAATCATCCCTCTTTCTTGAATTTGAACTAAAAGATAAATAGCAGAAATGACGTAATCTGAAAAGTTAGATAGGCTTCACGTGTGAATGGCTGTTTCTAGCCTGGCCCGGGTTAGCAGGCAGAGGAAGTCCATCCACGTAGAAAAGCTAGTAAATGGGGGCGGATTCATATGGAAACACAGAGCCCAAGACCTCGTGGGTCAGGCTAGACTAGCTCCGGTCTAGTTTCGGCTGGTCCGCACAGTTCCAGATCCAGCTCCTATGTAGTTACATGTATTTTCCAGCCTATGCCCTTGTATCTTATTCTTTAGGTAACCCTCCTGCAGTAGTTGGGATTGGTTGGCCGTGAGGGTCAGAAAACTCAATGTAAAAATGGCTTGAGAAAGATAGAAATTCATTTCTGCCAACTAAGAGTCTGGAAGAAAGCAGTCCAGACTTCTTGAAATTGTCAGAGTCACAGATTTCTCTTCTCATGATAGTGTATTATCTGTGGCATGTGGCTTCTACCCCCTGCTGTCCAGGAGGGCTGCTCAGGCTTCAGTTATCTCCTGTGCATTCCAGCCCATAGGATGGAGGAGGGAGTGAGGAAGGGGACATTCTGTTCCTTTCAGGGCACTTCCTAGAGGTGGCACACAAATCCACGTACGGCCCGTGATCAGAACTTAGTCACACGGTTGTTATCTAGCAGTGAGGCAGGCAGCCGTGTGATCATTCAGGAAACCAGAGATCTTACGCTGCAGGAAAAGGGAAGAATAAATATTGGAGGACAAAGGTCTGTCTTTGCCACATGCACTTGTGTTTGTTCCAACTTTGGTGTGTTTTCTGTATCTTCCCATTGTTTCTAGATAGATCTGGAGCTTAGCAGAGATGGATTATTATTGACTCCTAACAATCCCATGAGGTAGGCATTATTATTAATCCATTTTATTTGGGGGGAAACGTGGGTTTAAAGAAGTTAAGCGACTTGCCTAGTCACAAAACCAGAAAGTGGTGGAGGTAGGGTTTCAAGATGTGTCCGATACCCACGCTGTTGTTAATGACCATGATAGTGAGAAAGGCAGAGAGCCAAAGGCAGAGTTCTTAGGAATGGCATTGTCTCAAGGGGGCTATGGAAGAAGAGGAGCCCAGGAAGAGCACAGAGAAGGAAAGGCTGGAGAGGTAAGAGTCAAAACAGGAGAAAGTGATGTCCTGGAACAGAGAAGGGAAACACTTTCAAGATAGGAGTGGACACAGTGCAGAGAGGTCATATATAAAAATTACAGAAATATGTCCAGTTTGATTGGCATTTTGAGGGTTATTGGTAACTGATTTTTTAAAAAATTTTCTCAATGTTAATCATTTTTGAGAGACAGAGAAGGACAGAATATGAGCGGGGAAGGGGCTGAGAGAGAGGGAGACACAGAATCTGAAACAGGCTCCAGGCTCTGAGCTAGCTGTCAGCACAGAGCCCCCTGCAGGGCCTGAACTCATGAACTGTGAGATCATGCCCTGAGCCGAAGCTGGATTCTCAACCGACAGAACCACCCAGGCGCGCATTGGTAACTGATATTTTGAGTACAGTGGTAAGAACAGAAGCCAAAATGCAGTTATTTGAGGGGCGGAAGACAAATTAGAAGGAGGACAGTAGCTTCAGAAGAATGTGGTGGGGTCAAAGGAGGGTTATTTTTGTATCTTTATTTTTAAGACAAACATCTTGAACAAAGGGCAAGAGGTCAGTAGTGAGGGAGATAATGCGTATACAGAAAAGAAAAAGCTTTCTTGAAGAAGCAATATGGAACAGGATCTAGAACACAGGTGAAGAGATTTGCTTTGGTCAGGAGGACAGAAATCTCCACTGAGCAGGAAAACAGAACAAGGAATCTAAAGATGAAAGCTAGTACCTTGCTGTCGGGAAAGAAGCTGACAAAGTTGTATGATGACCTTAGATTTTGCTAGTGCCCTGGGAGACGAGGTCATCTGCCCTCAGAGGGGAGAGATAAGACTTGGAGTTTGATGGGAGAGATGGAAGTTCTGAATCGCCGCTGAGTGAAACGGCAGCAGAATGTGGTAAAGAATGCATAGAATGTTCTAGCAGTAGGGAAGCTTGCCTCAGGCTGCAGACCATGAACCTGTAGTGGCTCTAGTCAGGATGCTTGTTTTATTCTTCTCTACCAGCACTCAGCAAACTAAAATAGATGTAGAAAAGGCAAATGGTCGAACTTTTCTAGGGCTCAGATTTTCAGGGAAGGTGGGGCAAGGAGCAAAACAAGGGGGGACATTGATGAGAGATTGACATGATCGACTGTTGGGTCCAGACTTGGGGGGAGGGGGCAGTCAAAAGTATCTGGTAGTTTGAGAGATGGAATGGTCCAGGGACCAAAGTCTCACTGTGATTGTAGAATAAATACAGTTTAAGAAAGCAATCACCTCACACCCATTAATGTGGCCATGATATATATCACTGTATATATAAAACTAATATAACATATGTTGTCAAAGATATGGAGAAATTGGAACCCTTCTGTGTTGTATGGTGGAAACATAAAATGGTGCAACTGCTTTGGAAAACAGTACATCATTTCCTCAAAAAGTTAAACAGAATTATATGACAGCAATTCTACATCTAGGTATATACCCCAAACAGTCTAAAGCAGGGACTTACACAGATATTTGTACACCCACGTTCACAAAACTGTTAATTTTTGTGAAATTAACCAATTACCTTACTAGTTGAAAGGTGGAAACAGCCCAAATGTCCACTACAGATGAATGAATAAACAAAATGCGACACCCACACACACTCGCGTGTGCATGCACATGCCTGTACACCTGCACAGAGTCCTTAGCCCTCCGAAGGGAGCAGGAGAGTATGAGATATGAGGGGGGACCAGCTGATGGGAGTCGGGCGGGGAGGAGCACAACAAGGCCTGTGGCTGTCGGTCATGAGGAGGACACGTGGGTACAGTCAGGCCTGCAGGTGTTTGTCCTTTTTTCTTCCTGTGTGAGATTCAGAGGATAATTAGAATTCTATATATTGTCCAGTAAAACTGTTGATGTGAAAATGATAAGACTCTGAAAAACTTAGCCAGAAAGGAGAAAAATAAAATATGATTTTGCTGTTAAAAAACCAAAACGGAGTATAATTTCTGTATTCTGCAAGACAGTAATAATTATGTATGTCACTACAATTTGGGTCAAATTAACTTGGTTAAAGTTGTGCTTGATTATAACAGCGAGTCCTATTCACAGTTGGAGGTTCTAGTAACACAAATGCAAACAACTCCAGCAATCAGAAATCTATCTTTCACCCACCATTATAATGTAAACTGTTTTGTAGCGTGATTACTTTTAACTGAAAAAGCTAAAGATAATATGGATGGCAGGCTTATATCAAGAAGTTTTGAAAGAGAGCGGAATGATTTAGAAGTCACCAGAAATGATAAGCCATATTCTGTGAGCATCATCATTCCTTGATAGTACAGGCTCAGTGTGCTGTCTAGCTTCCAGAGGAGTCCCTGTAGCTCTCAAATTCAACTGAGGGTGAAACAGCTTCTTTGGAATTTATAACTTTGCAAGAGGCCTTTGGGCAGTTTTCAGATTACTAAATTGTAAACTTCAGAACTAGGTATACAGGAAAGCATGTATTTTTTAAAACACACATGTGCAATATATATATATCATGTCATCATTAAAAAAATTTTTTTTACATTTATTTTACATTTAAGAGACAGAGCACAGTGGGGGAGGGACAGAGAGAGAGGGAGACACAGAATCTGAAGCAGGCTCCAGCCTCTGAGCTGTCAGCACAGAGCCCGATGCGGGGCTCAAACCCACAAACTGTGAGATCATGGCCTGAGCTGAAGTCGGACACTTAACCAACTGAGCTACCCAGGTGCCCCCATGTCATCATTTCTTATTTTGGAAGATATTGTAAAGCTGTTTGAAACTTTCATTTCCTTTGTGTTGTCAGCTATTTCATGTAAATGTTCATCTAACTGGATAACATACTCATTTATTAACAGAACTGAACAGTACTTTGTACAGAATCTAACTCTGGGTATATATACATATCAGATTTCTTGCATGCTCAGTTTGTGTGTGTGTGTGTGTGTGTGTGTGTGTGTGTACATGCGTACACATATGCTTATCTCTTCCACCAAGGCACAAATTCAGTTAGAATAGGTACTTCACCATCTCGACAAAGAAGGGATTGGATCCCTTGTTGCTACAGAAGAACCACTCTATTTTGCTTCTTCCAGAATGAAGACAGGCTGAGCACTGCTACCAGAAATTTAGAAGAGCTTACAGTGAAGCAACATGGAAGCAATGAAAGAAGTAAGAGCCATAACATAAAGTTTAGGATACCTGTGGTTTTGTTCATTGTCCTTCATTAAACTGACACATTAAAAACCAACATTTGAATATTGCTGTGCAGTTTGCAAAGCACTCGCAAGTGGATACTTTTTTCACAAGCTGTGCCAACTGTCTGCACTGGTTTCCAGTAGAGAACACGTACTGGAGGTTACCTGAGATGAGGGGCTGAACATCTAAACAGTCTACTCAAGGTGGATTTACTATCTTTGTTTCAATAACCCACCCGCTGGCCGATTCTCTTGCTTATAAGCTTAGAAACCTGATTCATCAGTGTTCTGTGAGGGGATCTGTTTCTCAAAGGTGATCTTGAATTAACCACACTCACAAAGAAGTATATGGAAAAATAGATACCAGCTTACTAATTGATGGTAAGAAACATAATCGCCACAGGAACCAGACACACATGTTCTGGGGCTGACGGATTCTCTCCCTACAGGGACACTGCATGGGAAGCCAAACTTTACAGATATTTTACTCGCTGAACAAATGATTCTAAATTTTTATAGCCCTGGCTAAGATAGCCTGACTTCCACAAGAGGTCTATCTACACCTGCCCTTACTTCTGGACGTGGTATAGACTAGAACCAGGGTCCCCAGTCCTTAGATGAGTAGATGATGACATCTTTTGTCTTTCTTATCACTCTTTTTGATGTTTCCAATACTGATCAGCCTACTTTCTGACGTATTCTTTCTTTAAACAAGTTAAGAAATTCAGACTGTTTGGAAATCACTCTGCTGTGTTTCAACATCTCAGCTCAGGTATGCAACTTACTGATTTTTAAATTTAACTCTTAGAGGACAACTTTATTTCCAAACTCTTAAAGAAGAATCCAGCTCCTTTAGAACAAAAGCAGGACAGCGTAGTGGACCAGGAACTTTCACATTAGGCACAGGGGAGGGAAATGTTGCCTTTAGTACTGTCTTTCTGTGTAACCATGGGCAAGTTACTTCACTTCTTGGAACTTGAAATTCCTCATCTGTGACACGGGGAAGATAATAGCTTCTTCAAAGAGATTTGCAAGGTTTACACAGGTTAAGGCACATAAAACATTTCACACACATGCACTTGACACCTAGCAAGTATTCAATAAATTATAGGTGTTATTATTAGAAATATGCATTATTGTTCCTGCCATTTTGAAGAGAAAGACACTGAAGATTTACGGGAAGTTATAAAGTTGGATGGTAGTGCTCTGTTACCCCTACTATACCACTCAGCTTTTTTGTTTGTTTGTATTGTGAGGAGTTGTCCTTACAGTTCAGTAAAATGAAATTCAGTTACTTTGATAGTCTATCTCTAAGCAATTTGGCACAAGGGGTAAGAGCTTAGCCTCTGGGTAAAGCCTGCTGTGTGGGAGGGCTAGCTCCTCCCCTTATTCAGTCCTGCAGGACACAGCAAGCCCGATGGCCTCCAGCCACCTGCTTCCTCCCCTACAAAGGGGGACAGTAACAGTCTTCTAGGATTGTGGGGATAAGTAAATGTTTGATGTCCTTAATACAGTACCTGGATCATCAAGTTAGCTTTTAACCTATTATTATGAGCTACATAAAAATACCTTTTATGAAGCTGCCATATTAGCCATATTAACAAGAGGCTATTTGTTTTTGAATACTCAATAATTTATTTTAATGCAATCTTCTATTAACATTTCAGACTCCTTAATGATCATTGTTAGCATCGGAGTATAAACAATTATTGTGGAGATTTTTCTCAGTTTATGGGTATCATGACTTTATTTCCTAAACCACAGATAAGGACACTTGATTTAAAACCTGATATGTTAATGAAAAAAAAAATGCGAGATTGTGACTGTTCCAGAAATTAGTGGCGATATGTCATCATATCTATGGGAAAGAACGGCTGATAACATAAAACATCTGGAAGGAAGTTTAGGGAGGAAGACCCACACTTACAGCTGAGTTTTCTGCCTATTTCTTAGATTATAGGCACAATAGTATGGTGGTCTCTTCATGACTCTTTCATTTCATAGACTTGGAATGGGTTACTATATGATCCATGAACTAAGAGAAAGAAAGTGCAATATTTTTTTTTTAGATGGAAAAGTATGCCAAACACGCCGAGAACTTAATTGAGGAAAGAGAAACATTTTCTCACAGTTGTGAAAAGGAAAACAAACAGCTTAGACATGAGGTTAAAGCGCTTCATCCAAACGAAACAAGGGAATTTTTCCTCTTGTAAAAATGTAATTTTTTTTCTAATTCTAAGAGTAATATGTGTCAATTATAGAAAATTGGAAATTGTATAAAAGGAAAAGGAAGGGGAAAAATTACTATATATCCTCCACTCCAAGAAAAATGCTTATAATGTTTTGAATGCATTTTCTGCCTACTCTTTTAAAATGATCTGTTGTGAGACAGGCGAAAATGTGTGTGAGAGAGTACAGGATGGTTATTTCCTTCAGTGTCTGTTCGAGCATTTATCACACTGTGTCACAGTGACCCGGTCAGCTCCTCTGGGGCAGAGGTTATGCCCTGGTCTTAGTGGTCTCTTTATTCCCCACAGCACCAGCCTTGTAGAGCACCTAGCCTCTTGTGGACTCAGGAAATAGTTAAGTACTACAAAGCTGCAAGAGAGGATATAGACAGGACGTTTGGAATATTCTATTTGGTTTAACCTCACAAATTAGATACTATTAATATATATGGGTAATGATTATATTTACCACACATTTATATTTTCTGTGCTCAGCATTTATCCTTGCAGCTCAGATACTCCATTTGGGATTTTTTTTTTCCATTTTAGAACTTCCTTTCATGAGGGTAGACTGATGGAAGTGTTTTCTTTGTTTTGAATCTCAGATGGAAAAGTTGAGTTAATCACAGGACATATTTCATATGTAACTACACTCTTGTTTCCTTTATTTTCCTTTCTTGTTTTCCATGGAATATACTGAGTTTCCTTCTTCTGGCTTAATAGTTTGTGTTCTATTTTTGTTTGTATGGTGGTGGCATTTTAAGAGTTTCAAGTTTTCTTCTGGCAGTTTTAGTTATTCTCAGCAGGAGTTTTGTTCAGGACCCTACTCTGCCATTCTGTGAGACATGGAAGACACTGTATGTCCTGCTGCCAGCATGAATTGGCTTTTGGAGGATTGATAAATAGGGGAATTGTATCATTTTAATGCAGAAGTTCATATAGAATCTTCCCCAGTGTGTTAGTGATTCGGGCTTACCAGCAAGCCTTGGCGTTTATACATGACGCTTGTTTGTCCCACTTTCTTCTTCAGGACTCAGTTTAGCCACATGTTTCTCCTTGGCAGTGCTTATTGTAACGATATCCCTGATCTTTGTGCATTTTGCCTTTTTTCCATAACTCCACACACTCAACTCTTTTATCTTGCCTTTACAGCAAGCCTGACTTTTTAAAAGAAGATGAAGTCCTGTATTTACTATAGTATTTCTGTATTTTTTAGGAATTTATTGTAACTCTTTAAATGTAGAAGTATAATTATAAGGATTGTCAATGTTTTTTAGAGCACTCATTACACAATGACAGAGATTTGGAATGATCTGTACTAATCTGATTTTTTTAAAAAGGTCTTATTTTCAGTGAGCGCTTGAAAAAATCAAGTTTCTTTGTTTTAGGCACATAAAACGTAATCACTCCAGAAAAGCTTATATAATTGAAGATTATCTTTTTAAAGTAGAGCTGATATAATGGACATAATGGCGAGTAGGAGGAAAAGGAAGAAATCACTGGTGACCCAAAGCTTTCTGGCCTGGGCAGTTGGAATATTAGAGTTCCAACTACTCACGTGGGGGAGACTGTGGGAAATCCCGTTTGGAGAAGACCGTAAAGAGCTTGCTTTTGGACACGTACATTTTGATGCATGTATTAGACATCCAAGTGGAAATGTCAAGTGGATAACTGTGTATGTTTGGAAAGCACTGCAAGCTGCAGCTGTGAATATGGGAGTCATCAGTATATAGTCAACACCTAAAGCCCTGGGACTATGGGATTACCTGAGAAGTAAAAGAAGATTCAGGGCTGTGCCCTGGGGCATCCCTATGTTTAGAGACTAGAAAGGTGAGAAAGAAATTAGCCAAGGAGTCTGAAAAGGAGTGGGAGGAAAACCTTAAAGAAGGAATCAGCCATTGCCATGTCCCCTCTTCCTCTCCTACCACTCCTTCCTGAGTTCACTCCAAGCAGGCTTTCATATCCACCACTATACAGAAGCAGCTCTAGTCAGAGTCACTATTGACTTCCACGTGACCAAAACTGTGAGGTCTCAGAGAGAAATAACAAAAGTGTTTTAAGAAAAGGATGTGAACAGGGTGGCTCAATCACTTGAGCATCCGGCTTTGGCTCGGGTCATGATCTCGCGGTTTGTGGGTTCGAGCCCCACACTGGGCTCTGTGCGGACAGCAAGCTCAGAGCCTGGAGCCTGTCTTTGGATTCTGTATCTCCCTCTCTCTCTGACCCTCCCCTGCTCACTCTCTCTCTCTCTCTGTCTCTCAAAAATAAATAAATAAATAAATAGTTAAAAAAAAAAAAGAAAACGATGTGAACACCTGGGTCATATATCACTGATAGACTATGTGGACTGAGGATAGATCATTCACCATTGGACTTTGACTAGAGCTGCTTCTGTGTAGTGGTGGGTATGAGAGCCTGCTTGGAGTGAACTCAGGAAGGAGTGGTAGGAGAGGAAGAGGGGACATGGCAAAGGCTGATTCCTTCTTTAAGTTGTTCTGTAAAGGAGAGTGAGGAAATGGTGTAGAAGCTGGAGGGGGATATGGGATTGAAGGAAGATTTCTTGTTGTTTCCATTCTTGTTTTTAGTGGGAGATATGATAGCTTGTCTTTAAGGTCATTACAATGCCAAGTTGGGAAGAAAGTTTGATGAGACCATCAAGAGAGGAGTCAACTGCTCGCTTGTTGTCTTTGAGAGAAGTGGGAATGGGATCCAGTACACAAGGGGAGAGTCTGGCCTTAGGAACAAGGACAGTTTGTTAAATTGCACCAGAGATTTAGAAGATTTAGGAATCTTTATAAGACTGTGGAAGCTGTCTTTGGAGTGTGCTTTTTTCCTCAGTGAAATAAGAAGCAGGGTATTCAGCTGAGGGTGAGTGCAGAGAAGGAGCTGTTGGAGGCATGAGGAGACAGAGGAGTGAAATAATGGTCTAGAGCTCTAGAAAGTACAGGAAAGTGATAGAGAATTCGGGGGAATTGTAGGAGGATTGCTGGATAATAAGGACCCACTTGAGGTGAGTAGACGTGAGTTTAGAGTGAAACCAGTCAGCACTGGCTGTGAAGTTTTCTCCAGCAACACTCAGCTTCCGGAGCGAGATGCAGTAGAGCTGAAGAGTTGGGCTTAAGCAGGCTGGAGCTCTGTCAACCAAGTATAATGGAAGGAAAGGGGGGCATGGGAGTGGTGAATGTTTCAAGGGGTGGTTATAATGATGAACTGATCAGATGACTCTAAGCTGGGTAAGAAAGTTAAGTGAGAACAACAATGGGGTAAGGAACATTGAAAAGTGTTTCAAGTCAGTGGATTATAGTTGCCAGTATGGCCGAACACTTGTTGACATCTAGCTACTAGAAGTGCATAGGAAGGGGTGGTTAGAGAATGGGATGCTTGAAACTGAGACCAGGGAGTCGTTGCTAATGACAAGGTCTAGAGAATTACGATATGAGTAGAGAATGAGGTGGGGTAGAGGACTCCATCTTTGGAATTAGTTGGTAAACAGCCTGAGAAGCCAGAGCACTAGAATAATCTATCTGAATGTCAAAATCACCAAGAATTTTGGTAGGACTTTTTGAGTAATGTTACACAAGTTAATTGGCTTGTCTGTGCCTGCATCCTTGTCTCGTAAATGGGATAATCGTGTTTCCTACCTCAGTGGGTTGTTGCAAGGATTAGATGAGGTAAATTTATCTTAAATGCTTAGTACAATACCTGCCACATAGTAAGCACTCTAAAACAACAACGGACTTTAAGTTATCCAATAATAAGAATATCTACCATTTTTGAGAACCTTTTCCCATTTTTTTTGTTGTTATTATTTCTGAAAGTTTGCAAACACCCTGGGCAGAGAGGAAGAGTGGCAATAACAGAATAGCTGATTTTTAAAATTTATTTGCCATGTAATTAAGAACACATTTAACAACATATACCAGCAATTATTTGCCTTTCTTTTAACAGTTTTTTGTTATTTCTTCCTAACAGAAGTGCAAACAAAAGAGGTTGAAGAGGTGGTTCAAGAGGGTTTTATCTGAAATAGCTCTGAGCAGCCCCAGTGAACAGATTGCATACTTACTGGTAGAAAGAAGTACACTCTTGCAGAAACTGGAAGCCTGGGGCCCACAACCAGAGTCACAAAGGTATATGACTAGTAACCTACTGAAAGAACTTCCCCAGGTAATCTGAAATTAACTAGGTAATTGAGTAAGAGGCAGGCCAGTCTTAATATTTGTGTTTTTAAAAAAATTTTTTAATGTTTGTTTATTTTTGAGAGAGCAAGAGAAAGACAGAGCATGAACAGGGGAGGGGCAGAGAGAGAGGGAGACACAGAATCTGAAGCAGGCTCCAGGCTCTGAGCTGTCAGCAAAGAGCCCATTGTGGGACTTGAACCCACAGACCATAAGATCATGACCTGAGCAGAGGTCAGACACTTAACTGACTGAGCCACCCGGGTGCCCCAGTATTTGTTTTTTTAATCATTCATTCATTAAATTATCGGGAAGCCAGTTTTAATAATACTTAAGAATACAGGTTTTATGGGCACCTGGGTGGTTCAGTCAGTTAAGCCCCTGACTCTTGATTTCGGCTGAGGTCATGACCTCATGCTTCCCCCTGAGACTGAGCCCCCTTTGGGCTCAGCGGTGGAATCAATGGTATCGAAGAGCTTGCTTGGGATTCTCACTGCCCCACCCCCTCTGCCCCTCTCCTACTGACATGTGCTCTCTCTCAAAATAAATAAACTTTATTTTTTATTAAAATATTTTATTTATTTTTGAGAGAGAGAGAGAGAGAGAGAGAGAGAGAGAGAGAGAGAGACAGCACGAGCAGGGGAGGTTCAGGGAGAGAGGGAGACACGGAATCTGAAGACAAGCTCCAGGCTCTGAGCTAGCTGTCAGCACAGAGCCCGACGCGGGGCTCGAACCCATGAACTGTGAGATCATGACCTGAGTCGAAGCCGGACACTCAACCGACTGAGCCACTCAGGTACTCCTCAAAATAAATAAACTTTAAAGCAAAAAAAGAATATAGATTTTAGATTTGGATGGACTTCCCCTGCCACAAGTTATGTTTGTGATATGACCTTGCACAAGTTAGTTACCTTTTGTGAACCTTGATATTCTCATCTATAAAATCTGAGATCAACTCAACTACTCCACAAGGTGATCATGAGTGAAAACATATATAAAAGGCTCTAGAATAGTACCTCATACATTAATTAGCATTATTGTAGGGGGGGAGTTTCCTCCACAGAAATCTGTAGTAAAAGGTAAAAGATTTATGCCATCTGAAAAGAAGCCAGAGTATTAATTAGCATTATTGTTATTATTTATTGAAAATGTTCCATATGCCAAGCTGTGTGCCAGTGGATGTAGAAACAGTCAAGTCAGGCATGATTTGGACTTCCACAGAACTTACAAGCTAATGGAGGAAAGAAAAAAAAAAAACAGTGAGTATAGTTCAGTGTGGAAAGTCCCATGATAAAGGCACAGAAGGCTAGGAAAAGTCAGAGGAAGGGCTGAGTCAGATGTGATGGGTCAGGGGACCAGAAAAGCCTTCCAGAGGAGAGGTTGAGTAGTATTTTGAAAGCTGAATAGCTGTTAGCTAGATGAAGAAGCTGGGAAAGGCATTGTTGGCAGAGAAAACAGTCCTGGTTCACATGAGTGAATACTGAGAGATGTGCCTGGAGATATTTTTAGGAACCACATCATGGTGAAACTCATATGCTAAGATAGAGTTTGGACGCAGCACCCAGCAATGTTCCTGGACCATACTAGAGGCATCAAAACATTTTTTTAAAGATTTTATTTTTACGTGATCTCTACACCCAATGCAGGGCTCAGACCCGCAACCTCAAGATAAAGAGTCAGAAGCTATACCCTTTTGAGCCAGCCAGGCACCCCAAGGCATAAAAACATTTTGAATGTATAGATGATGCACTTTGTTATAGAAGGTCTGGAGAGTAACTAAATAATTTTAAGAGGAAAGAGTAACATTCTGATTTGTGTTATTACAAAATCTGGAATTTTGATTTTTGGTTGTATTGAATCTATAAATCAGTTTATGAAGAATTTACTATCTTAAAATACTGATGTGATCTGTGATCATGGAATATCTCTCCATGTATTTTTAAAAGTGTATCAGTAAAGCTCTATGATTTTCCCCACAAAATCTTTCCCCACAAAAACTATTTTTGTTACACTTATTCCTAGGTACTTCATATTTTTGAATGCTATTAATAGCAAATGCTACCTTTTTTTAGAGAATTTAATTTTCTAATTATCTATTGCTGGCATTTAGAAGTATAATTATTTTACATATTGACCTACACCTAGGATTGTTGCTAAAATTTCCATTCATTTTACTTATTTATTTATAAAACACTTCTTCTCCTTATTTTTATTTATTTTTAAAATGCTATTTATTGGGGCGCCTGGCTGGCTCAGTTGGTTGAGCGACCGACTTCAGCTCAGGTCATGATCTCACAGTTCATGGGTTCAGGCCCTACGTCGGGCTCTCTGCTGATAGCTCAGAGCCTGGGGCTTGCTTCAGATTCTGTGTCTCCTTCTCTCTCTGCCTCTTCCCCGTACGTGCTCTGTCTCACTCTGTCTCTCAATAATAAATAAATGTAAAAAAAACTTTTTTTAAATGTTATTTATTTTGATAGAGAGAGACAGAGACACTGAGCAAGAAAGGGGCAGAGAGAGAGAGGGAAAAAGAGAATCCCAAACAGGCTCCGTGCTGGTGGCAACCAGCATGGGGCTCGAACTCACAAACTGTGAGATCATGACCTGAGCTGAAATCAAGAGTTGGACACTTAACTGACTTTGCCACCCAGGTGCCCCTTATTTATTTATTAGGAAGGCTCCCATACCCAGTGTGGGACTTGAACTCACAACCCCGAGATCAAGAGTCACATGCTCCACTGACTGAGCCAGCCAGGTTCCCCTCTTGTTCATTTTAACAATTAATTTAAAGATTTAAAATATTTTCTATCTGTACAAGCATATTATCTAAGAATAATGATACTTCTGTTTCTTCTTTTTTAGTTCTTATTCCTTTTAATTCTATTTTTTGCCTTATACTGGTGAGGCTCTCTAATATTATCTTGAAATTCATATTATTACTATTATCTAGTACTACAGTCTTGTTATTGATATCAGAGAAAGCATTCAGTGATTCACTATTATGATGTTTGCTGAAGGTTTTGTTTCAAATGGTACTGTTTATTTATTATTTATACTCTTATTCCTAGTTTGCTAAGAGTTTTTATTAGGAACCACTGGTAAGTATTTTAAATGTTTTTTTTTTATAGCCACTGAGTTGATGAAATACTAACTTGGATGTAAATTTAAAAAATATATTAAAAAATAAATAAAGGTGGGGCGCCTGGGTGTCTCAGTCGGTTAAGCCTCCAGCTTTGGCTCAGGTCAGATCTCATGCTGGTGGGTTCGAGCTCCGTGTCAGGCTCTGTGCTGACAGCTAGCTCAGAGCCTGGAGCCTGCTTCCAGTTCTGTGTCTCCTCTCTCTGCCCCTCCCCCTCGCATGCTCTTGTCTCTCTCTGTATCAAAAATAAAAATAAAACATAAAAAAATTTTTTTAAATAAATAAAGGTTAAAAAATAAAAATAAAACAAGCCATAATTCAACACCATTTTTAAGATTTATGAAAATTAAAATTCTGGTAACCTCCAGTGTGGAGAAATGGGCAGTGTCATTGCACAGAGTGTAACTTTGTACAATCTTTTTGAAGAATAATTTGGCAGTATCTATTACATTTCCTAAGTGCACATATCAGCTGATCCAGCGGTCCAGTTTCTGGGAATTTGTTTTTTGGAAATAATGTCATAAGTGCCTAAAGATTAATGAAAAAGGATAATGATATTAGAATTGTTTATAAGAGCAAATCATTGGCAACACACTTGAATTTTCATCAGTAGGGGAAAGTGACACACACATTCGGTACATTTGGACAATGGCACATTGTGTAGAATAAAATGAGAGGTTGGGTTGAGATCGATAGATTAGTAAGTGGTATATGAAGAAGGCGAACTAAAGTGGAGAGGAACAAAGTATTGATAGGACACAGACGCATCCCCAAAATATATATTTAGCGAAAGAAGCCTGACATAAAAAATACATATATTAAGAGTCCATTCATATGAAAACCAAGAACCAGTAAAAACTAATTTAAAATTAGTTCCAAATGAGAATGGTAAATGACTTTCTAAAGACAGTCTTGTAAAACATCCATGATACATTCACAAGTGGTAAAGTCACAGACAGGTTGTATAGCATCATTTAAATCTTTGAAAAATTGCACAGGCCAAAAAACAAATGTCTCTGTCTCTGTCTCTTTGTATATACACACCCACCCACTGACACATATACAGGGTGGGATTGTGAATGATTTTTTTCTTTGTGGTGTGTTTTCAGCACTTTTCAAATTAAAAAAAAATTACATGCTAAGAGGGAAAAAGAAGATAGCAAGGGAAAAAAAGAAGAAAATGAAGAAAGGAAAAGTACAAGGAGTAATTAAAACAAAGCAGGTGATAGAAAAGGAAAAGAAAGGAGACTCTTTTTCAATTTATTTCTTTTGTTTGTGTGTGTGTCTGTGTGTGTGTGTGTGTGTGAGAGAGAGAGAGAGAGAGAGAGAGAGAGAGAAAGCACAAGCTGGGGGAAGGGCAGGAGAGAGAATCCTGAGCAGGTTCCACACCCCCAGCACAGAGCCCCATGTGGGGCTTGATTGCACAAACTGTGAGATCATGACCTGAGCCGAAATCAAGAGTCAGGTGCTTGACCCACTGAGCCACCCTGGGTACCTCAACAAAGGAGATTTTAAAGCTGCAGAAGAAAAATAAGAGAAATATACATGGAAATGGCTAAAAAGAAACAGCTACAAATTCAGAAAAGTTTCCGGTAGCAAGTTTGTAATATGGAAACTGATGCATCCTGGACAAAGCAGGTCTTAAAGACTACCAGTTTATGGGCTGTGGTGCAGGCACAGAGATGGTTTTGATGCATTAGCTTGATTTAGCTTAGAAAATCTGTCCATTCACTGCTCGTGACTCACCGTTTGTCATCTGTGGGGCCCTGCCATTGCTGAATAGAAGTGTCTAGGAGTGTGTGTGGTATGTATGAGAGACGGGACCACCAGCAGGTAGGAAGATGATTTTCTCTGCAGTTGAACTTCTAAGAGGTAGGCTCCACTGCTTTAAAAGTACACTTCCTTCAAGAGCCTTTAGTGCTGGAAACTTTATCAAAAAATCCAGCTCGGAGCACCTGGGTGGCTCAGTCGGTTAAGCCTCCGACTTCGGCTCAGGTCAGATCTCACGTTTGTGGGTTGGAGCCCTGCCTCAGGCTCTGTGCTGACAGCTGGCTCAGAGCCTGGAGCCTGCTTCTGGTTCTGTGTCTCCTCTCTCTGCCCCTCCCCTTCTCATGCTCTGTCTCTCTCTATATCAAAAATACATAAAACATTAAAAAAAACTTTTTAAAAATCCAGCTCATTAGTCTGGTGTGAGAAATAAAAAAACTGTGTTCTTTTCTGTTTTAGATTCAGTTGGCCTACAGAAAGCAAAGGAACCTAATCAGAGACTGGGTGAGGAAATTCTGGCTTTAAGAAATCGGGTTCGATCACTTGACTCAGAGAAAAAAGTGCTTGGAGAAGTAAGTTGTTGAATGTCTTTGTTCTTAGAGTTTATTTAAATGTGTATAAAATAACAATTAGCAGCTAGAGCCACATAGATATGTATCATATATGTGATTATCGTATACATATGTGATTAATGAGGACTGATACTGGTGGCTGTAGCATCCCAAACAGATGCCATGCTTTGACCAGATGCAATCTATCAGTGTTTATACTTCATGCATTTTAGCCACCTCTGCTAAACAGTAATGTTACTGCTATTATGCCAGTTTAAGATCTTTTCTTTTTAATAAGGATTTAGATATCAGTTTATACTTAACGTAACAAATAGAAATTATTACTCTATTATATTGGATACGTTTGAGTTGTGTCACGTTTTTGAACTATTTATTTTTGTTAATTTATTACTTTTTAATATGAACTTCTAAGTTCTGGTTATATGTCTCTTCAATTTTAGCATATATTCATTTTACAGTCATATCTCTAGTGTCTCACACAACAGCTGGCATAAACTAAATGCTCAAGTAATTTTGTTGCAAGAGTGACTGAATACCCAATAGGATGGCTATTATCAAAACAACAGAAAATGAAAAATGTTGACGGTAATATGGAGAAATTGGAGCCCTTGTGCATTGTTGTTGAGAAAGAAAAATGGTACTGCAGTAGCTATAGAAAACAGCGCAACACTTTGTTTAAAAAGTAAATGTAGAAAGACCATATGACTGAGCAATTCTGCCTGTGAGTATATACCCAAAGAGTTGAAAGCAGGGACTTGAACACCCTCATGTTCATAGCAGTGTTAGCCACATCAGCCAAAAGGGTGAAGCAACCCAAGGGACCCAAGTGTCCCTTGATGTCTGAAGAGATAAACAAAATGTGGCGTATACAATGGAGTCTTAGCCTGAAACAGGAAGGATATTCTGACCTGTGCTACAACAGGGATGAAACTTGATAACATTATGTTAATTAAAATGTTAGTCACAAAGGACAAATAGTGTATGATTCCTCTCATGTGAGTTCCCTAGAGTAGTCAAAATCACAGAGACAGAAAGTAGAATGGTGGTTGCCAGGGGCCAGGGGGAAAGAGAGGGGCTGAGTAGGGAGTTCTTATTTAATGGGTATAGAGTTTCAGTTTTGCAAAATGAAAAGAATCCTGGAGACTGATGATGGTGATGGTTACACAATAATGTGAATGTGCTTATAGTACTGAACTGTGCACTTGAAAATGGTCAACACGGTGGGGACACCCAGGTGGCTCAGTTGGTTGCGCATCCAACTCTTGATTTCATCTCAGGTCATGATCTCACTGTTCATGGGGTAGAGCCCCAAATCAGGCAATGTGCTGACAGTGTGGAGCCAGAGCCTGCTTGGGATTCTCTCTTTCCCTCTCTCTCTGTCTCTCCCCCACTCACACTCTCTCATGCTCTCTCTCTCTCTCAAAATAAATAAATAGTTTTTAAGGTCAACATGGTAAATTTTGCATTATATAGATTTTGTCATTATTTTTTAAATGCAATCCTAAGAATGAATAAGCAATGATTGTTTGAGTTCTCTTAGTCTTTGTAAACTTATATATTTAATACTGACATATACTTATATGTTTAATATATGCACGTACATATATACATCTGCATGATAAAATTCAAGAAGGGTACATCCCACACAGTGTTGTTTCTGGAAAAGGAAAAGGGATTGTGGGATAAGATTATGTGAAGGAAAATATCACTTTTTTTTTAAAGTTTATTCATTTTGAGAGGGAGCATGTGAGCAGGGGACAGACAGAGAGAGAGGGAGACAGAGAATCCCTAGCAGGCTCTGCACTGTCAGCACAGAGCCTGACACAGGGCTCAAGCTCAAGAACATGAGATCATGACCTGAGCTGAGATCAGGATTCGGAAGCTGAGCCACCCCTGTAGGAATTATCACTTTTTACTCCATATACCTATGTGTGTTGGCTGAATTTTTTTCATGAAGAATGTATTCATGTATTACTTGTACTTTTTAAAAACAAAGCAAACGCCCTCCCCAACCCCATACTTTCATATTTAAAATACTTTTATATTTAAGGTTGAAAGGCTCAAAGGAGAGATTCATGAATCTCAAGAGAATAAGCAACTTGGAAACCACTCCCCTGGGAAAACTGTGGGTGCTGACCAGAGAGAACAGGTATTTAAAAAAATTTTTTAATGTTTTATTTATTTTTGATACAGAGAGAGACAGAGCATGAGAGGGGGAGGGGCCGAGAGAGAAGGAGACACAGAACTGGAAGCAGGCTCCAGGCTCTGAGCTAGCTGTCAGCACAGAGCCCAACGTGGGGCTCGAGCCCACGAACGTGAGATCTGACCTGAGCCGAAGCCGGAGGCTTAACTGACTGAGCCACCCAGGAGCCCCAAGAACAGGTATTTTAAAGTCAATTCTTTCTGATTTCCTATTTTGAAGTTTCGCAGAGTACCCCAGGGCGATTGGTGCTGATCATTTACTACTCTCCTCTTACTGCCTGTCTTTTTCTATTGCTCAACCAGTTAGACTGGAGGAAGAAACTGGGATGCAGAGGATGTGTTTCTGTTCATTTCTTCCCCATAGGAAATATTTATATGAAGAATATAATGGATTATTTCTTTTAAAGAAAAAAAGAGAAGTCTTACAGAGACAACCAATTTGAGCATGTTAAAACGTCAAAATGAAGTTGATTTATAGAACCAACCAATGGTGAGAGTGTGGGTCGTTGGAGCCACACTTGAAGTAATAAACTATGGTAGAGAACTAGAGAGGCTTAGACGCTGTGAACAGTGTCTAGTCTTTTCAGGGTGATCAGCCTGTGAAGTGGTGGACAAAGTGACCGACTCCAAGGCTCGAATGAAGCAGGAGCCAGTAAGTGTTAGATAGGGCTGTTTCAGACACTCAGGGCAAGGAGCTAGACTCCTCTGGGGGGCAAGGGGACTTTCCTCTTATATACTTAAGATGAGTGACATCCCTTGTCCCTGAGGGCTCTCATTTTTACTGTAGCTCCCTGGACCCTATAGCCCAGACCTCTTAGGGATCATGGAAACTACAGCTATAGGATTTCTTGACTCTGACCCAGGGAGATAGTATCCTTTCTTGTCTTCCAAAACCCTCCTCCATATAAATGGTATATTTTTGTAGGAGAGAAGGGAAGAAAAGCAGGGAAGGAGGAGCGGAGGGAAGAAAAGAAAGAATTTCCAATCAAGACTTCAGTAACTTTTACCAAAATCATTCCTCAGATGCTCAGTAGTGCTCTAATTAAAAGTAAGTTGATTATTAGTAACTATTTTGATCAGTTTCTTATTATCCTTCCAGTATTTCTTTCTTCGAATATAAGAAATTTGAATATTTACTCAGAGTTCCTCCTTTCCTGATTTCTTTTTCTTTTTGCTAAAACGCTCCTAGAGATCCTTCTGTATCATACCAAAAAGTCGTCCTCATTCTCTAGAGCACTGTAGCTTTCTACTCTGTGGATGTGCTCTAATCAGTCCCCTTTTGATGGACACTTGGGTTGTTTCTAGTCTTTTGCACATGTATGCAGGTGTTTCTGTAGGACAGAGGCACAAAAACGGGATTATGGGATTAGAGGCCAGATGCATCTGTAATTTGGGTAGGTACTGCCAGATACCCCTCCGAGAGAACGGTACCATTTTCCTCTCCCTCAGCAATGCACGTGAAAACCACCTTGGTAAAAAAACTCACCAACTGAATATGTTGTCAAACTTTTGTGTTTTTACTAAATGATAGCTGAGAATGGGTGTCCCAATGTCGTTTTCATGTTTATTGATCTATTTATAGTAAGACTGAGCATTTTCCCCATGTTTAAAGGTTATTTGTATTCCTTTTATAAAATTAGCTTGATTAAAATACCTAATACAATACAAGCATACATATTTTAAGAATTGAGTTCTGCAAGATTTGATATGCGCGTACACCTGTATAACCACAACCAACCGTTGCAATCAAGAAAGAAAATACATTCATTAGCCTAACGTATTCATTAGCTCCCTCCCCCTTTGCCATGGCACCCCCCCAGCCCTGTCCCCACTCCACCGCTTTGTATTACAATAGTTTTTCTAAGTTTCAAATAAACGGAATCATCTAGTATATACTCTTTTGTGTTTGGCTTCCTTCACCTAAAATGATGCTTTTGAGATTTTTCCATGTCGCTGCCTTGTGTCAAGAGTTCATTTTTTGTATTGCTGAGTAATATCCCTGTATGTGGATATGCCACAAACTGTCCACCCACTGGTTGATAGAACATTCAGATTATTTTCAGGTTTTGACTGTTATAAATAAAGCTGTCACTAGTATCTTCATGTCAGTTTTTGTTCCCCCATCTTGAATAAATACCTACTCATGGAATTATTGAGTCATAGAGTAAGTGTATGTTTAACCCTATAAAAATCTGCCAGACTGCTTTCCAAAATCGTAGTACTATTTTACATTCCCATTAACAATGGTACGGAAGTTTCAGTTGCTTCTCATCTTCAACAACATTGTATTGTCAGTCTTGTGAATTCTAGACATTCTGGTGGACATGTAATGGTATCTGACAGTGGTTTTATTTGACTTTTGAGAGTGTCTGATGAAAATGAGTATGTTTTGATGTGCCCATTAGTATATGTTCTTTTATGAAACCTCGGTTCAAATATTTTTCTTGTTTTTAATTCAGTTATATTAAGTTGTTGGAATTCATTATATTTTTTTGGATACCTGTCCTTTATTACATAGATGTATTTTAAATATTTTCTCTCAGTCTATGGCTTGTCTTTTCATCATTTAAAACACTGTTTTGTGAAGAATAGTTGTTTTAAAATTTTGATGGATCCTAATTCATCAAAGTTTTCTTTTATAATTTTATAATAGGATATAAAAGCCATCTAAGAAATCTTTACACCAAGCACACAAAATATTTCTCTTCTCCTTTCTTCTAAAGGTTTTATAGTTTGAGCTTCTACATTTAGATTTATGATCCATCATAGATAATTTTTGTATATAGTATGAGGTAAGGATTGAGATTCATTTATTTCCAAGTGTATATCCAATTATTCCAGAACCATTTATTGGAAAGAGAGTTATTTCCTTATTGAATTACTTTGGTGCGGGGGGCGCCTGGGTGGCTCAGTCGGTTAAGAATTAGTTTGGCACCTATATCAAAAATCAGTTATACAGCTCAGTTTCTGGACTCTATTCTATTCCATTAATCCATGTTTGTTCTTAAAATATTGCCATGCTGTTGTTTTATTGTAAGTCTTGACATCAGAAAGAAAACCTTTCCAACTTTTTTTTTTCTTTTTTAAAGTCGTTTTGACTGTTCTAGGTCGTTTGCATTCCTATATACATTTGATTTTTAAAATGTTTATTCATTTATTTTTGAGAGAGAGAGAGAGCATAAGCACAAGCAGGAGAGAGGCAGAGAGAATCCTAAGCATGCTCTGCACTGTAGCAGGTGCCATGCTGATGGTGCAGAGCCCAACACGGGGCTGGAACTCACAAACCATGAAATCATGACTTGAGCTGAAATGAAGATTAGGAAGCTTAACTGACTGAGCCACCCAGGTGCTCCCCTATATACATTTTAGAATGAGCTTGTCAATTTTTGACAAAAATGCCTAGTAGGATTTTGATTGAAACAGCATTGAACGTTCAGATCAGTTGAGGTCCACCAATGTGTTAACATGTTCTATATCTTTCCATTTATTTGGGTCTTTAATTTGTCTCAGCAATGTGTTTCAGCACAGTTCTTACCTATGTAGAATTACATGTATTCTTTTAATAAATTGAAGTATAATTTACATTACCATAAAATTCATCCTTTTAAAGTATACATTTCAGTGAATTTTAGTATGTTCAGAAAGTTATGCAATTATCACTACTATTTAATTTCAGAACAATTTTATCTCCCCCAAAAGAAACCCCATACCCATTAGTAGTCATTTTCCATTCCCTTAGCCCCCAGCCTTTTGGCAACCACTAATTTACTTTTTGTGTCTAAGAATTTGCCTATCTGGTACATTTCATACAAATGGAATCATACAATATGTGGTCTTCTGCATCTGGCTTTTTTCACTTAGCATAATGTTTTCAAGACTCAAGCCTATCATAGCACAGATAAGTGCTTTATCTCTTTTTTGTGGCTAAATATTATTACGTTGTATGGATTACACCATATTTTGTTTTTCCATTCATCAGTAGAGGGGCATTTGGTAGTTCCCACTTTGTGGCTATTATGAATAATGCAAATTTTTGCGTGGACATCTTTTCATTTCTCTTGGGTATGTACCTTGGAGTGAAATTGCTGGGTCATGTGTTAACTCTCTGTTTAAGCTTTTGAAGAAATGCCAGGCAGTTTTCCAAAGCAGTTTTCTCATTCATCCATATAACATTCCCATCAGCAGTGTTAGAATTCCAAGTTCCCCACATCTTCACCAATATTGGTTATAGTCTATCTTTTTTTATTATAGCTATTATAGTGGGTGTGAAGTAGGATCTTAATGTAATTTTGATTTGCATTTCCTGTGCGATCATGAGCATCTTTCTTACGCTTATTGGCCATTTGTATATCTTCTTTAGAAAATGTCTATTCATGGGGCACCTGGGTGGCTCAGTCGGTTAAGCATCCAACTCTTCATTTCAGCTCAGGTCATGATCTCATGTTTGCACCCACATTGGGCTCTGTGCTGACAGGGTGGAGCCTGCTTGGGATTCTCTCTCTCCCTCATTCTCTGCCCCTTCCCTGCTCATGTGTGTGTATACGTGTGTGCGCGTGCACGCACGCGCATGTGTGCTCTCTCTCTCTCAAAATAAGTAAACATTAAAGAGAGAAAATGTCTATTCATATCCTTTGCCAATTTTAATGGAGTTATTTGTCTTTTTATTGCAAGAGCTCTTTATATATTCTATTTATTCATCTCTGTCATGGACTGAATTATGCCTCCACTGAAATATGTTAAAGTCCTAACCCCCAATACCTGTGAATATGACCTCATTTAGCTACAGGGTCTTTGCAAATGCAATCAAGTTAAGATGAGGTCATTAGGATGGACCCTAATCCAATATGACTGACTGTACCTGTGAGAAAAGGCAGTGCTATGTGAAGACAGAGACACACAGGGAGTGCCATGTGATGACAGGGGGGGATTGGAGTGATGCAGGTACAAGCCAAGAAATGCCAAGGATTGACAGCCCCACCAGAAGCTAGAAGAGGCCAGGAAAGATTCCATCCAGAGTCTCAAAGGGAGCAAGGCTTTGCTGATAGCTTGTCTTCAGAGCTCCAGCCTCCAGAGTGAAGAGAAATAAATATCTGTTATTTTAAGCCACCCAATTTGTGGTACTTTGTTAAGGCAGCCCTCAGAAACTCATTGACATTTTGTACCGGAGAGGGAGGTATCTTCTGTAACAAAAGCTAAAACTGTAGAAGTGGCTTTGTGCCTGTATTATATGTGGAAGCTAGAATAATATTGGGGTGCTAGATAGAAAAAGCTTACATTGTCTTGAAGGGATTGTTGGTATAAGTACAGACTTAAAGGTGAATCTGGTGAGAGGTCAGGAAGAAGTGAGAGCTATAAGGAAAGCTTCTGTCCTCTCAGAGAATACGTAGATTGCCATGATCAGAATCTTGCTGGAAACATGAACTCTGAAGCTGCTTTTGGTGAGTCCTCAGAGAGCAATGAGGAACATGCTATTTGACTCTGGAGAAAAGGTGATCCTTGTTATGAAGCAGCAGAGAACATGGTTGAATTATGTTTTTTCATTGAGTGGAAAGTAGAACCCGGAAGTGATGAACTTGGATATTTAACCATGGTGATTTCCAAATTAAATGTATAAGGTGTGGCCTGTTTTAACCTTGATGCTTATGGAAAATATGAGAGGAAAGAAATAACTTGAATGAACTTCAATAAAAAGAAACACTTGATGTTATAAATCCTGTAATAATACATTGTTAATTAGTTTTGCTTTATCCTATTACCTTTTAAAGGGAAAACAAAAGTCTTTCATATTTAACCACATATTCACCACTTCTAGAGTTCACCATTGTTTTGCATAGATCCAAGTTTCTATCTGGTGCCATATTTCTTTAGCCTAAAGATCATGAATCAACATTTCTCTTAGTACAGATCTACTAGTGATAAACTTTTTTGGTTTTGTTTGTCTGCAAAAGTCTTTGTTCTACTTTTTTCCCCAAAAATGTTTGTTACTGTGATAAAATACACATAACAGAAAATTTATCAGGCTAACTATTTTTAAGTGAACACTTCAGTGATAGTAAGCATATTCACAATCTTGTGCAGCCATTACTAACATCTACTCCCAGAACTCCCTTCATCTTACAAACATGAAACTGTATATTCGTTAACCAGTAACTGCCCTTTCTGCCCTTCCTCCTCCCAGCCCCTGGCAACCACCATTCTCCTTTCTGTCTCTATGATTTGGACTATTCTAGGTATCTCATATAAAGGGAATCATATACACTATTTGTCTTTTGGTGACTCACATTTCAATTAGTGTGATATCTTCAAGTTTCATCTCTGTTGTAGCACAGGTCAGAATGTCCTTCCTGTTTCAGGCTGAATAATGTTCCATTGTATATTCCACATTTTGTTTATCTATTCAGCCATAAAGGGATACTTGAGTTGCTACAACCTTTTGGCTGTTGTGGCTAACACTGCTATGAACATGAGGGTGCAAATATCTGTTCAAATCCCTGCTTTCAATTCTTTTGGGTATATACCTAGATGTGAAATTGCTGGATCATATAGTAATTGGCTTTCATTTGGTTGAAGAACCACCACACCATTTTCCACAGTAACAGTTTCACAAGGGTTCCAATTTCTCCATATCCTCATCATCAACACTTATTTTCTGTGGTTTGGGTGGTAGCTATCCTAATGAGTACAGAGTAGTTTCTCATTGTGCTTTAAGTTGCATTTACCTAATAATTAATGACGTTGAACATCTTTTCATGTGCTTATTGACCAGTCATATGTCATTGTTGGAGAAATATCTATTCAAGTCCTTTGCCTATTTTGAAATTTTAAAAAGTTGTTGTTATGTTGTTGAGTTTTAGGAGCTCTTTATAGATTCTGCTTATATCAATCCTTATCAGATATATAACTTGCAAATATTTTTCCATTCCATAGGTTTCCTTTCACTCTGTGTTGATGCGCAAAAATTTCTAAATTTCATGAGGTCCAGTTTGTCTATTTTTTCTTTTATTGCCTGTGCCTTTGATGTCATATCCAAGAAATCATTGCCAAATTTAATGTTATAAAGCTTTTTGTGTGTATTCTTCTATGAATTTTGTAGTTTTAGGTCTTATATTTAAATCTTTGATTCATTTTGAGTTAATTTTTATATATGCTGTTAGGATACAACTTAATTCTTTTTGTAAATGGATGTCCAGTTTTTCCAACATCATTTGTTGAAAAGACTGGCTTTTTCCCATTGAATGGGCTTGGCACATTTGTCAAAAATCATTTGACCATATATATGAAGGTTTATTTTTGAGCTCTGTATTCTATTCCATTGGCCTATATGTTTGTATTTATGCCTAAACCACACTGTTTTGACTACTGTGGCTTTGTAGTAAATTTTTAAAGACATGTTTATCTTGAGAGAGAGAGAGAGAGAGAGAATGCTCATGTGCATGTGAGTGGGGGATGGGCAGAGAGAGATAGAGCCAGAGAAAAAGAGAATCCAAGCAGGCGCCATGCTGTCAGCACAGAGTCAATCACAGGGCTCAGTCCCACAAACTGAGATCATGACCTGAACAGAAATCAAGAGTTGGACCCATAAACAAACAAACAAAAAAAGAGTTAGATTTTTAACTGAGACACTAAGTTGCCCTGTATATTTTAAAATCAGGAAGTATGAGTCCTGAAGCTTTGTTCTTCTTTTTCAAGATAGTTTTAGCTGTTCAGCATCCCTTGAAATTCCATATGAATTTTTAGACGGTTTTTTTTTTATTTCTGCAAAAGAAAAGTCATTGGGATTCTGATAGAGATTACATTAAGTCTGCAGATTGCTTTAGATAGTATTGACATCTTAATATTAAGTCTTCCAATCCATGAACATGGAGTGTGTGTTTCCATTATTTTGTCGTCTTTAATTTTTTTCAGCAATATTTTCTAGTTTTTAATCATACAAGTCTTTTACCTCCTTTGTTAAATTCTTAGCTATTCTTTTTGATGCTACTATAAATGGAAGTGTTTTTGTAATTTCTTTTTCAGATTGCTCATTGTTAGTGTGTAGAAGTGTGACTGAGTTTTGTGTATTGACTATGTATCTTGCTAGTTGGGTTAATTCATTTATTATGTCCAACTGTGGAATCTTTAAGGTTTCCTATATATAAGATTGTATCATCTGCAAACAGATAATTTTGCTTCTTCTCCAGTTTGGATGTTTTTTACTTATTTTTTTTTTCTTGCTTAATCGCTCTGGCTAGAATTTCTAATACTATGTTGAATAGAAGTGGTGAAAGTTTCTTCCTAATCTTATATGGAAAGCTTCCAGTCTTTGAGTATTGAATATGATGTTCATTATGTGTTACAAATCTTTATTATGTTGAGATAGTGTTCTTCTGTTCCTAGTTTATTTAGTGGTTTGTTGGTGGTGGTGTTGTTTTAAATAGGATCCATGCCCAGCATGGAGCCCAATGCAGGGCTTGAACTCATGACCTTGAGATCAAGACCTAAGCTAAAATCAAGAGTTGGACACTTAACTGACAGAGGCACCCAGGTACCCCTCTTTAAGAGTGGTTTTTTTAATCATGAAAGGGTGTTGGATTCTGTCTAATGCTTTTTCTGCACCATGCCAATGTTCCTTCATACTTTTTTTTAATTTTTTTTTTTGAGAGACAGAGAGAGACAGCGAGAGCAGGGGAGGGTGAGAGAGAGAGGGAGACACAGAATCTGAAGCAGGCTCCAGGCTCCCAGCTAGCTGTCAGCACAGAGCCCCACACGGGGCTCGAACCCACGAACCGCGAGATCATGACCTGAGCCGAAGCCTGACGCTCAACCGACTGAGCCACCCAAGCGCCCCATTCTTTATACTTTTAATGCTGTATATCACAATGATCAATTTCTGTATGTTGAACCATACTTCCATTTCAGGAATAAATCTCACTTGGTCTTGGTGTATATCCCTTCTAACATAATGTTAAATTCATTTTTATAACATTTTGTTAAGGATTTTTACATCAATGTTCATAAAGGATATTGGTCTATAGTTTCTTCTTCCTTGTAGTATCTTTGTTTGGCTTTCATGGCAGGATAAGCTGACCTCACAGGATGAGTTAGAAAGTGTTTCTTCCCTTTCAAGTTTTGAGAAATGTTTGAGAAGGGGTTAGTTCTTTTTTGAATATTTGATAGAATTTACCAAGAAGCCTTAGGCCTGGGGCTTTTCTCTGTACTGGAGATTTTTTATTACTGATTCAGTATCCTTACTCTCATTACAGGTCTATTCAAATTTTCTGTTTCTTCATGATTCAGTCTGTGTTGTTGGTTTTGTGTATCTAGGAATTTGCCCATTTAAATTATCTAAATTATCTAAATTGAAAGTGTTTACATGGGGCGCCTGGGTAGCTCAGTTGGTTAAGCATCTGACTTCAGCTCAGGTCATGATCTCACAGTTTGTGGGTTTGAGCCCTGCATCAGGCTCCATGCTGACAGCTCAGAGCCTGGAGCCGGCTTTGAATTCTGTGTCTTCCTCTCTCTCTGCCCCTTTCCTACTTGTGCCCTGTCTCTCTCTCTCTCTCAAAAATAAACAAACATTAAAAAATTATTTTCAAAAAAGTATTTACAAGTAGACTTCAAACTTAGAAAAGTTTTCAGTAAGTAAGTAGTAAATTATAGTTAAATGACCTTTTAAAGTCATTTCTTGAGGAAAGAGGAAATAATTAAATAGATTTTTGCCATCAAAGTTCTCTTGTGATCTTTCAAGAAGAAAAATACTCAAGCTTTTTTAATGTGTTTAGCACCAGGCAATAGTGATGTCACTCAGGATTAACTAAATGATGGTTCTCAGCAGCGGAGTTGAGTGAACTGAGTGCTGAAATCAGCAGGTTTAGGAGCTTCAGATCTTGAGGCAGGGTCACTCCCGTTGGCAGAGGTCATCAGCTTTTAGACGGGTGCTCAGGTGTCTCATGCTGTCATTCTGGTTTCTGGATACTTTACTTTCTATGTCCTACAAATAGGAAGTAAAAGGATGGAAATTAAGATCTGAAAGCCTACAATGTAGTAACGACTCTGCTGCGGGTTTGATATAACTCATGTAATGTTAGCAAAAAATTCTGGGAGGTAAGTATCGTTCACCCCGCTGCATAGTGAGGAATCCAAGATCACGAATTCATAAACGTGGAAGATCTCAAATTCCAGCTGATTACAAAACCCACGTTTTTGCCACTGTGACTTTAAAACTGTGTTTCAGGGATCCTTGACGTTCCGCAGATGCAAAGCTCCAGGCCTTCTACCTCCACACCACCCAGAGAAGCCTCCATTTCTGGGAGCACTGGAGGCAGTGTCCCCATAAGAATTCCTTTGAAGATAAATGAGAGGGGGTGGCTTTAAAAGAACAAATAATTTAGGGGCACCTGGATGGCTCAGTCAGTTAAGCGCCCAACTCTTGGTTTCTGCTCAGGTCATGACCTCACGATTCCAGGGGATCAAGCCCGCAGCAGGCTCTGTGCCAGCAGCGTGGAGCTGCCTTGGGTGCTCTCCCGCCTTCCCTCTCTGCCCTCCTCCCCACTCAAAAATAAATAATTAATTTTTAAAAATTTTAAAAGAAGAACAAATAATTTAGAAAAACAATCCTTTAAACCAAGTCCTCAAGATGATGACCTATATTCCTTACCGATTGCTACATGCAGACAGATTTATCATTAATTAGATCCTCTCGATGTGGCTACTATGTATATTCTCAGAGAAAGTGCTTCAAAGAGAAGAAATGCTAGGGATCTGGTAGGAATAATAATATGTTGAGCATCTCTCAGATGCCGTGTTCTGTTCTAGATGTTTTATAAACACAATCTCATGTAATCCCTATAACAACCCTCCCCAAGGTGGGGAGGGATAGTCCCATGTCGTATTTAGGGGAATTTAAAGGAACCTGAACAATGTGAGAGACAGGGCTAGGAGTTATTCCAGGTCTGTCTGGTCTTCCAGCTGATTTCGTCCAACATATCAACTCATGTGAGGATTTACAGAGGGGGTTACACAGGGGATTTATTATAACTGATGGAGGCACAGCGTGCAGCGCTGAGCACATAAACCGTGTCCACCTGGAGGTGACGACCAGGCATGCTTCATCCTGTCTGGCACCTGCACTCGGCACCCCCCTGGCTATCCCTGTGTGAGGGCACAGCACAGTGCAAGCACAGAGCAGGGGTGGCAGGAACGCTTGTCACACCGTGCCCGGGGGGCACAGTTTGGTTCAGAGCATTAGATGGCCCCCACCTTTAGGGTAGTAGAACACCGAAAGTGGAAAGTTCTGAGCTGTTAACACCATTCTCCAGAGTCGTTGGTGGCTTCCCGCTGCCAATGAGGCAGTTCCCTAGCACGTCTGTCAGTGCCTGCCTCTGCCTGCTGCTGCCTGACAGATGAGGAAGGTAGGCTCCCTTCAGCTGCCCAGAGCTCTCGCCACCCCACCACTCATCTCTCACATTGTTAGCTGCACCTTTCTTGTGTTTTTCTGCTTGAAACTTTGGTCACCACAAAGTCCATGAAGGACGTAAATTGCCTAAATGAATAACTATGTTTAGTATGGCATAAATTATGGGAGATTTCAAACATACATTATTTTGAAAGCTATCTTTTAAAAGTATGGCATTAAAATACATGGCTTTCTTATGCTAAAAAACACAAAGGAAAGCACAAAGGGAAGGAGGGGAGTTGAAACGTTCCGCACTTTGTGCTGGAAGGGCAGGGCCAAGGAGGTCTTTGCCCTGAGTGCTGAATGCATCAGTGTGTCATGTATAGATGTGCGGAGACATTCACCAGGGCGGAAGGGGGTGATACCCTTTCCTGTATCCTTGGGCAGTGCTGCTTAGAAGTCGACTTCATTCTTCACCAGGTCTTTTTTCTATTCCCTTTGACAGGAGGCTTTGTAAAAGTTACACTGAGGTTTTCACCTCCTTTTTCCCAGCTGTCTTTACCGTTCTTTCCAACTCATCTCTTCCCATTTTATTGACATTAAACACGAAAAAAGGAAATTACTGGTAATCAACATTACTAAACTAATGAATTAACGAAAAGTTTTGAAACAAATGAATACATATCTGTCAGTGAATTATGAATTCAGAAGGACAAGCAAAGCTCCAGAATACTTTTCTCCAAAATTTAATCGGGTAAAACTCTTTAGTGGATCCACTCTTTCCTTTCTTCAGCTTACATAAATGAATGTTTTTATCTCTGAAGTAAACTAAAAACTGAAGTTTCTGTTGAAGCCTAATTCTGAATAAAAGTAATATCAGTGATGGTGTCTTCTATTTCTAAATTACATCTAAATACCTAGAAGCTTCTTCTGCATATAATATGTTACTGGGCCAATTATCAATAAAAGGTTACTTTTCTGGACGCCTGGCTAGCCCAGTCAGTTGAGCCTCTGATTTCAGCTCAGGTCATGATCTCATGGTTCTGAGTTCAAGCCCTGCGTTGGGTTCTGTGCTGATAGCTCAGAGCCTGGCGCCTGCTTCAGATTCTCGGTCTCCCTCTCTCACTGCCTCTTCCCCACTCACACACACACACACACACTCTCTCTCAAAATTAAATAAACATTTATTTAAAAAATCTTTTAAAAGGTTACTTTTCAAAAGTGGGAAAAGGGGAGTACAGTAGCAGCTGAATTTAGGACAAGGAAGATCCTATCATGTATTTTTACAATACTTGGTCCCTTGGGTTCCACTCCCAAAGAGCAGCAAGGGCTCAAATACTTAATAAAGCAACTCTTCAAAGGATCAAAGACCAGATAAGAGGTAAAAGTTGTGGTAGGGAAAGTTTTCAAGGGTGTCGCTCCAGGGAAGGACTCTTGAGAACTATAGCTTCCCCCCACCCTGGTATTTTTTAGAGTAAGACATGTATGTATATATTTTAACTGATGATTTATTTGGATTAAGATTTCCATCTTCAAGCCTGAATTATCAGTAATATAGGAAGACAGAGAAAAACCAACATGAAAGATCAAGAAACAATGCAAGTACAAGATTTGAATGAGGTAAGAAATAAAAAGGTCTTTTTCAGTGACAGTTGCTAATACAGGCGAGGCAGACTCCATAAGGATGCCTAAGAATAGCTGAAAATAGGCAAAGGGAGAAAGTAAACCCTTGGGAATGGTAAATCTACATCCTGCAATTGTGATCAGTGGTTACGGAAGGCCTTCCCAAGAGTAGTCAGTCAGAAAGGAGCCCACTGAGAATGTATTTCCTATAAACTAGTGTGTTGAATTTGTAAGGATGGTTTAAAGGTATTGCCTCACTACAGAGTAAATGTGAAAATTCAGAACAATCCAATAATATAAACTCCATCTTAGAGAGCATTTGCTGTATATGAGGCACCTATATATGCATAGGCTTTATTCTTCTAATTTTCAGATGAGGAAACTGAGGCTAGGTTAAATAACCAGCTCAGTATTTCACTGTTGGTAAACAGAACAAGACCCATAAGACTCTCTTCCCACATATCATCCTTGGTTTCCTAAGTTGGAGAGTTAGAGACCTATCAATTTCACGCTGCTCCCTGGCAGGCTGATGCCAACTGAGCAGTTAGTCTGCTGGACAGGTGTGTTCCGACCGTCACGAGGGATCTGCAGCTCGATGGTGGTGTCAAGGGAATTGCCTCCACTCTCAGACTGCAGTCACTAAACTGCATTTTGACCTCAATTTAATGCCCTAATAGATTTTTGTGACAAGAGAAAATACACTTTGGCAAGTCTGATTAGAGTAGGTATTCAAAGTAAGAACATATAAGAGAAATTTGGTTTGAATCCCAGTGTGACTACGTGATCTTCAGAAAAATATCTAATATATCTGAGCCTCAGCTCTGTTCTCTGTAAAAAAGAAAAAATAGTTCCAATTTTGTAGGGTCCTGAGATCGCACAAGTAAAACATGCACCATAATGACTGACATACGGTAAGCACTAACTCACTAGTAGCTGATCTCATTATTATTGCAATTATTGTTATCAATTCATTTAGAAAGATCTCAATAATACTTTATATTTGGTAGGTGTTTAACATTCACAAAATACTTTCAAAATCTCACTTTATTCCTCCTTGGATGGCTATAATGTTTGTAGGACAAATATTAGCTCCATTTTACAGTTGAGAAAACAGGCTCAGAGAGAAAAATGTCTCTTATGAGTTATGGTACCATGATCTATTTTTCCCAGCTTCATATCTCCTCTAGGTGACTATAATTTAGTTAGGGAGAAAATTGGTATTATTAGAATTTATAGGAAACATGATTGTATACAGAAATAATCACGTAAAATGCTTTTTGCAGATTTTTAAAATGAGCCAAGAAAACGTCGACATATTTGAAAGTGAGTTGTCAAAAGAGAGAGAAAGGAGAAAGCAATTGACATCTGATCTTAATACCGTACAGAAGGATTTGCAAGTTGGAAGTGAGGTATTCTGCCACTCAGGATGTTATTCTCCTCTTTTTGCATTCCTAATTTAGAGATTTTATGCTATCATTTATTTTTATTTTAAAATAAATCGTAGCTCTAGAATATGTGTTTCTGTTAGTAATAGTGGGGTGACTGCTGTTCTCTCGGGCTGAGTTCCAGCTCCAGCACTAGCCAAACAGAGACCTGTAAGTAGTAGGTGTTTGATTATTATGGTGGTCATAGAGTCGTGCACTTGTCTCTCCTTTTACCTGCTTGTCCTACCGTCTTGGAAAGGTCTATCACAAGACAACCAAGCTATATTTAGAAGAGAGACCTGGAGGCGAGTCCATGGAAGTCTAGATCACCAATTTAGAGGACATTTAATCAGTTTTCAGGGTGGGTGAGAGCCAGTGCAATGCCCCAAATCCCATCCTGATGACCCCAGGAATTTTCAATACAATGAGGTAGGAAATCAATACCACTGCTTTCTTCCTGTGTCCACTCTCTGTTTTCTCTCCTTTTTGCCCAATACCTTCCTCATCAACATTCTCTTCTTCTGACTTGAAGGCTTTAGGAAAGTACCAAGTAACTCCTCTTCTAAAGTACATTTTGTGTCACCTGTTCCCCTCAGAGAGCACCACAGACCAACTCTCAGGCCCCAGTCATCCACCAACCAAACTGTATATTCCATGTTATCAATGTAGAAATTTGATCAGAATCTACATTTAATAAAGGGTTTTCTCTCACAGATATAGAAAAAAAAATCAGAGGATTAGAAGAAGCCCCAGTTGATTAAGTCTCTGAATATACATTATTAACTAAGGCAGCATAATTTGTTGTTAAGAACACAGAGTTTGAGGTTGGTCCAATGGTTGAATCTCAGCTTTCCCACTTCCTGGCTATGTGAACTTGGGCAGGCCACCTACTCTCTCTGAGCCTGTTTCAGTAGTCCTACTTCAGGAGGTTATCACAAGATTAAAGACTCAGTTATTCTGTAAAAGGTAAATTTGAAAAAAGACACACTTTTAAAAAGATAATATAGCTAATGCAGGAGTTGCTGAAGAATGTACCCCCTGTATAAGCCTTGCCAAAAGTAGGAAGGACTCTAAAACCCAGTCCTTCAACCTGTAAATGATATAAACTAAGAATGTTCAGTTTCATTAATTGAGTTAAGTAAACTTTACTAAGAAAGTATTTCTGCTAGAAAAATAAGTTGGAAAAAAAATTGTGAGAGTCATTTCAAAAATTCCTTTTTAGAAATATTATACCTTTTATGGGGAAAATCTCATTTTATTTTACTAAATGTCTTTATTTCTTAATCAGGAATTGCAAAATTCGAAGTCAGAACTTATATGCCTTTATAATGAAATTCAAAGTCTTCCAGGGGCAGCAGAAGATCGAGACCATTTTTTAATAGCATATGACCTGCTACAAAGAGAGAATTCTGAATTAGAAACAAAGGTGAGACTGAATTAATTATTTAAATGTTCAATGTTTGACTTTGCCTTTTATGAGGATAAGATAAAAGGAAATTAAGTTTCAGTAATGGATTACATGCAAATTGGAGTTTCTTTTATTACTAGAGAATAAATTGCTATGTAGTGTAGTCTATAAGCCAAGCTATGACTCAGAATAGACTTCATCCAGTCCTTCACTCTTTAGAATTACTTTGTGAATTTTTTTTTAACTTTAGGTCAATTTCCCAAAAGCTTAAATTTTGGAGCACATATTATAATGTAAAAAGTTTGCTTGAAAATACAACTTCTGGGGCGCCTGGGTGGCTCAGTCAGTTAAGCGTCTGGCTTCAGCTCAGGCATGATCTCAGGTTCATGGGTTCGAGCCCTGCGTCGGGCTCTGTGCTAACAGCTAGCTCAGAGCCTGGAGCCTTTCTTCAGATTCTGTGTTTTCCTCTCTATCTGACCCTCCCCTGCTCACACTGTCTCTCTCTCTCTCTCTCTCTCTCTCTCTCAAAAATAAATAAAACATTAAAAAAAAAAAACTACCAAATGATCCAGCAATTCCACTGTCTGGAGAGATGTACCCAAAAGAATTGGAAGCAGGGTCTTGAAGAGATATTTGCACACCCACTTTCACAGCAGCATTATTCGCAATAAAGATTAGAAGTATCCCAAGTGTTTATTGATGGATGAACAGATAAGCAAATTGTGGTATATACACACAATGGAAAGTTACTGAACCTTAAAAAGGAGGGAGAATCTGCAATATATTACAACATGGATGAATCTTGAGGATGTTATGCTAAGTGAAATAAGCCAATCACAAAAACACAAATACTGTATGATTCCCATTATATGAAGTACTTAGAGTAGTCAAAATTATGAAGACAGAAAGTGTAATGGTGGCTGCCCAGGACTGGGGGAGACAAGAAAGAGGAGTTATTGTATAATAGGTATTGGGTTTGTTTTACAAGATGAAAAGAGTTCTGGGGATGGAAGGTGGCAGTGGCTGCACAACAGTGTGAATGTATTTAATACCACGGAACCACACGCTTAAACTAGTTAAGATGGTACATTTTATGTTAGGTATATTTTACCACCACCACCCCACCCCCAAAACTCAAAACAAACAGAAGTTTCCTTAAGTGTCTTCAACCTTAAGGCTTCAAATGAATGCATTTTCTTCAGTTATACTGTAAACTAGAGCTTATACTTAAAATTATAAAAATGTTTAAATGTCCTGACCCCACTTTGTTCCCTAAGTGTAAAAATGGCTGCCAGACCAGCGTTAGCCAACATTGGAGGTTGCCAGTAGTGTAATTTCTGGAGTCCCACCTATTATCAACAACTCCTGGCTGAAAATTCCCTTCCTCAGTTATTCTCTTGGTCTTGATTAAAATGGTAGAAGGAAATGAAGACTTGAACACACAGTTAAAATATTTTGGGTTATATTTTAGTACCACATGTGAAATGGAGGACTAAGTTCAGTCCTCATTTATCCTACGTGAAGTTGTTGAGGGATTGGGATATGGATCAAACAGTACGTGACCCAGGGAGGGGAAGGTCCAGAGTACAGTGAGTTATCATCACTGTAAAATTAGAGGATCTTGTCTTATGAAATATCATTGGATAGTTGAACACAGGAGATGAACTTAGGCAAAAAGAATATAATATAATATCACTATCCTAGTAATCTGGCTCTCTCTCACTTAAAAAAAGCTTTTTTATTTTGAAATAATTTCAAACTTATAGAAAAGTTGCAAAAATAGTAAGAAGAATGCCCAGGTACTTTCACCTCTCCAATGTTAATATGGTTGGTACTACACTTGCTTTATCTTTCTCTCTCTCTCTCCCTCTCTCCAAAAATACCCTTCTTTAAAACCATGGATTTACGCATCCTTGTGCCTATGGTAAAAATGGATTAGTTATATAACAACTGCAAAGTGTTAAGTTAAATTAGAAGACTTCAATTAGGATGTCAATTTGTATCACTTGTCAATAATTATTTAAGCATTTAATAGACTAAATGTGCTTTTTTCATAATTCTAAGAGTATGCAAAATAGAATATTTGTCTTTTCACTTTAACTTTACAGGTCTTGAAGCTTTTACAAGAATTTGAACAATTAACTCATTTTACTGTGGGGAGAAAAACTGCAGCTGCTGATTTACTTACAAGTGAAAATATCTGTAAAGATCTCGTGTCTAAAGTACCAATTTTGGAAGTAGAGATTCAAAGCCCAAAGGAAGAAGGAAAAGAACTCTGGTAAATTGAGAAAATCCTGTATCACATTAGTTACGGGGGAGGGGGTAAGTTTTATTTGGCTTGGTCATTACAAGAATTTTGATATTTGTTTACAAATGGTGAGAGTGGAAAAATTAGTTATAATCAAGAATTGCCCAAGAAGTTTTCCTTTTGATATATCATTAAATTTTTAAACCTTTTCCTGCTTTTTAAAATAATTTTATGCTTCTTGTAGGAAATTTGGAAAGCCTGGAAAAGTGAAAGGAGATGTTAATAGTCCATAATGTCACCCGGGAGATAGGTTAATGTCCTAATTTTTCTTTCTTCTCTCTATAAACATACATATATGTGGGGGTTTTTATATAATAGTCTAATTATATATTTAAATATCAAAAAAGCTGAGAGGTTTCTTGCTGTTTTTATTTCACATTGTAGCTGATAATTTTGATAACCTTTTTCTTTTTTTTATTCTTCCTTTCTTTCTTGTTAATCTTGTCCTTTGACTCTTGGTGAAAGTATTTCTACTTTTTCACCAAAAGTATTTTTCACAGAAACTTGTTAGACTTTGTGTATTACTCTGCCTTGGCACAATGATAGATGCAATCCAGTTCTGTCTGGGCCAAAGCCGAGAACCAGATCACCAAAAGGAAACATAAGATGGCAATTTGACTTATATATTATATACTAAAGGATACATCATCAACAAACTAGGAAAATATGGTCTAGGTATGGCCACATGTCTATCTTTCAAAACATTTTAACACACAAGATGTTATTTTGCTAGTTTTGGATCCCTGAATTTTATGCTTTCCTAAAAGTTGTTTTTAACTTTAGAGTGTGCTGAGTCCAAGATTCACAATCACGAAACCTAGTTGCAGAAGTAGGAAAAGCATATTGGAGACGTGGTGGAGAACGGATGTAATAGTGGTCACAAGAGCAAAGAGCCAAGAAACTAGATCACAGTCTTTACGTTTGCTGTAGGGAAAAAAGGAAGTCTAGCTCCTGAGCACTGGAGAAGTATATAACTGGGTTTTTGAGGGAGATTATTCTAGTATCTCTATAAGAGATAAATTGAAGAAGAAAAACAGACCAATTAATCCAGATATGAGCCAGAGATGAAAGACAGTGGCCTAGATTGAGTAGGCAGCAGTGGAGATGAAGTGGCCAATCTGAACACTCTTGAGAGGAGAAGTTGACAATAGTTATCAAAGCTGACAAAAATCCACTCAGATGACTTGGGAGAATTGGTAGGGATACTTGCCACACAGAGCAAGGCTATGGCCTTCAGTCATTTGGAGGTGGAGAACCTTGCCGTGATAAAGATACTGGACTTCTCTATAAAGAGCTCCTTGCTCCAAGCTTCCATGACTTGGTCCAAATTACTTCCCAATACCAGGACTGTGAGAAGTCTACATATCTGCCCTATGCTTCCCTCACTCCTTCTAATAATATTTCCTTGCTTATCTCCTCCGTCCCACTTCATAGCCTCCACATATCCCAGATCCATTACACAATCACAGTCAACAGTAAAATTGCCTACCTACCCTGTGCCAGGTACTATAGGAAGATACTGAGGATGCAAAATAAGACATCCTTCCTACCCTTATGGTCCAAATAGCCTGCTGGGGGAAGATATATTGGATACTATGGAAGCACAAAGGAGGTGCCCTGGGCCCAGCTAATAAACCAGAAAATATTCTTAAAGGAAATAACAAACCAAGTCCTGAAGTATGGGTTACAAAGAGCCAAGCAAAAATATGGGGGAATAATTTTCAAGGGGGACATGACATGTACAAGAGAAGGCATGGTTTGTTTGAGGAACTTGGTGGCCTCAGTGCTGCTACAGCATAGAGCATGAAGACATGTTCTCAGCAATATGTCATTTCCAGCTGGTGGTTTACTTTTGCCCACACAGCTTTTACATTACTATTGTTGTAGCTGTTATTGTTGTTACATAAAAGTAAAATAAAGTAATACATAGTAGTATGTACTACTTTTTAAAATCTGTTCAGTGTGCCTTGTTTTTAAATTACACATTTTGTCTTACACCTTTTGAAAGATAAAGTGTGTTCTTTTTGGAGGGCATTTATTTTCATGGATAATTGTCTTGATGTATCGAGAACACTTTAGGGGCACCTGAGTGGCTCAGTGGATTGAACGTTTGGCTCTTGGTTTTGGCTCAGGTCATGATCTCATAGTTCATGGGATGGAGCCTCACATTATGCTCTGTGCTGACACAGAGACTGCTCGAGATTCTCTTCATCTCTCTGCCCCCCGCCCCCAGCCCCTGCTCATGTGCATGTGCTGGCTCTCTAAAATAAATAAAGAAACATGAAAAGGACATTTTAAATTCCCATATTCTAAGATACTGCTAATTCTCCTTAATTAACTAATTAATGAATTCAGTGAATGCTATTAATTTATCCAGACCATTAGTGAAGATGTAAAATGGTGTCAGCCGCAGGACTGTGCCCTAGAGAGTACTGGTTTCTATTCCCTTCAAGGCAGAGAAGACTCACTGACTACCTTGCTCTGAATGTGGCTCTAGAGGCACATCTCATAGACTCAACTGAGAGGAAGTTCATTTAAACGTTATCTTTAAAATACGGAAACACAGTGAAGGCTACTTCTTCCATGTCAACATGGCCACTATACAAGTATAGAAGGAGATTACATTAGGTCTGGCTACGTTTACTCTTTATAAAGTCATTCACCCTTCTAAATGTGACAAGCCAAGTACCTTCATAGGTATTAAACTTAAATGATCAATATTTTCTTTTTTTAATTTATTTTTGTTTAATTTTAAAGAGAGAGAAAGAAAATGCATGTGAACAAGGGTGATGGGAAGAGAGAGAGAGGGAGAAAGGGGGAGAGAGAGAGAGAGAGAGAGAGAGAGAGAGAGAATCTGTAACAGGCCCTATGCTAAGTGCAGAGTCCTACATGGTGCTAAATCCCACAACTCTGGGATTATGACCTGAGCTGAAATCAAGAGTTCCATGCCCCACCAACTGAGCCACCCAGGTGCCCCTCCATTTTTTTTTAAGGAAAGCTTTTTATTTTTAGGTATTTGTAGATTCACATGCATACAGTTGTAAGAAATAATAGAGAGATCCCATGTACCCTTTATCAGTTTCCATTGGTAACCTCTTATAAAATTGTATTGTAATAGCATAACCTGGATATTGACATTGATACAATCAAAATACGGAACACTTACATCACCACAGGAATCCCTCATGTTGCTCTTTTATAACTACCCCTCTCTTCCCTCCCATCTTACCCACTCCTTAACGCTAGGCCCTATTCTACTATTATTCTAGCTAGTCTATTCTCCATCTCTGTTAGTTTTTCATTTCAAGAATATTATATAAATATAACCCTACAATATGTAATCTTTGGGGGTTGGCTTTTTTCACTAAACATAATTCTCTAGAGATTCATCTGGAATATTGATATAATAATACATAAGTGTGTCTGTGCCTCTTTAACCACTCATCCATTGGAAGACATCTGAGTTATTTCTAGTTTGGGCTATTTTGATTAAAGCTACTATAAATATTCAAGTTTGTTATATGAACAGAATCATTCATTGCTCTGGGATAAATCCCCAGGAGTGCAATTTCTGGGCCACATGGTCATCACACATTAGGTTTTTTTGTTGTCGTTTTTTAGGACACTGCTAAACTGTTTTCCTCCAGTGACTATTAATTTTATATTCCCACTAGCAATATAGCAGTGATCCAGTTTTCTGCATCTTCATCAGCATTTGGGGTTGTCACTTGTACATTTTAGCTATTCCAGGATGTGTATAGCGATATCTCATTATAGCTTTAATTTGCATTTTCCTGAAGACTAATAATGTTGAATATCTTTTCATGTGCTTATTTGCATCTGTCTGTCCTCTTCAGTGAAGTCTCCTTTCATACCCTTGCCTATGTTCTAAGTGCATTTGTGTTTTCACTGTTTAGTTTGGAGAGTTCTTTATGAATTCTAGACACTCGTCCTTTGTCAGATATGTGATTTGCAAATATTTTTTCCCAGTTTGTAGTTCATCTTTCACTCTCTTACCAGGATTTTCTCAGTGTGAAAGTTTTTCATTTTGATGATGTATCAGTCTTTCCTTTGATGGATCATATTTTTGGTGTTAGGTCTTAGAACGCTGCTTAACTTTAAGTCTTGAAGACTCTTTCAATTTGTTTGTAATTTTGCTTTTAAGTCCATTTTGCATTTGAGTTTTTATTTTCATTATTGTACTCTTTATTTCTAAGATTTCCATTTGATTCTTCCTTATATCCTCTATTTCTGTGCCAAGACTGTAGTTCTTTTCTGAAATTTCGCACTTGTTCATGCATTTCAAGCATATTCATAAGTTTATCAAAACATTTTTATAACAGCTGATTAAAAATCTTTGTCAGATAATTCTGGTATGTTAGTCTTTTCATCTATTGCTGCCTTTTCTCATTTTCCTGCATTTTAGAATGAGGAGTAATTTTAGATTAAAATATGAATATTTTGGGTATTATGAGACTCTAGGTCTTAGTTAAAACTTCAGTTTAGCTGGCTTCTTCCAATACCCCTCTAGCAGGGGGAGTGGGAGGGTGCTGTCTCACTACCACCCCAGGCAAGGGAGAAGTCCCTGTGAGCATCAACCTCCATGGACACCCAAGGAAAGGGGAGAGTCCCCGCTACTGCTGGTGAGGGTGGGAGTTCTTACTCCCCACCGCACCCCTGCTTAGACTGCTCTCGCTGTGAGGGGGCGGAAGACCTTGTTCCTGCTACCACTGGTTTCCATGACCCCACAACGGGGTGTGTAGGGGGATCTTGTTGTGCTGGGCAGTGGTGAAAGTCCTTACTCTCCACCAGCCCTCCTCTGACAGCACCCTAGTGGAAAGGGAGAAAAGTGTCTCCTCACTGTCAGGTAGAAGTGAAAGCCTCTCCATGTCTGTTACTGCTTGGCAGGGATGAAAGTCCCTGCTCCCTGTCGGCCTGTGACACCACCCCAACGGTAGCTAGGGTGCCTCCTCAGAGCCTGGTGAATGTGGAAGTACAGCTCCCAACTGCCCTTTGCTGACATGGATGAGGGTGGGGCCACAGTTTTTTTCTGTGGCGTTTGGAGTAAAGCAAATACTGTCCACAAGTTTTCTTACCCGTTTTGTGGTCCATTTCCTGGTCCTCCATGCTTGTTGGTGCTGTCTGGGTTGCCGGCTTCTCCACCTGCAAGCCTAGGATATTTGAGGTAAAAAGAAAACCCAGGAAGCTCCCAGTCAAGTCATTCCTCAGGTCTGGAGTACCCTAGCTAGTCTGCCTTCTCTCTACCTTTCTTCTCTACCTTCTTATGTCTGTCTTATATATAATCCCTGATTTTAGTTGTACTTGGTGGGAGAAAGAGGGGAAAGAATGTTTACTCTGTTTTCCTAGAAACAGAAGTTAGTTTTTCCATTTTAAAAATTACGAGGTATATGTTTGCATTTTCCCAGTCTTCAAGTGTATCTGGCTTCCACTGGGAGTAGGAAAAGGAAAAGAGCTTATGGATGATGAAAAACATCATTATTATTTTATCAGAAATTTATTTTTAAAGCATTTTAGTCTTTATTTCATATTGTTTCATATATTTAAAGATATGTTTTTTATAAGTTTATTTATTTCAAGAGAGACAGAGAGTGGGCAGGAGAGGGGCAGAGAGATAGGGAGAGACAGAATCCCAAGCAGGCTCCGCACTGTCAGTGCAGAGCCCTATGTGGGGCTGAAACTCATGAACCATGAGATCATGACTTGAACCGAAACCAAAAATCATTAACTGACTGACCCACCCAGGCGCCCCTAGTTTGAATATATTATCTTTAAAAAACTGCTGAGTTCAAAATAAAATATTTAATTCTTTTTTTAATACAATGCTAAAGGAATTTTAAAAGGGAAAGATAGACTCCCTAGACATAATTTTTCCCCTGTTCCTTTTCAGTTTTTTCTATATATACATTTCTCATGGAATCATATATGTTTATACAGATACATACACATATATAGTTTATTGTCCTACCATTTTACCTTAAAGTATTTTTCATGTTGATGAGTAGTCTATACCACTTTCGAGTTGATTTATCTTTAATTCTTTCAGCCATTTCTGCGTCTCCATTTAATCACTATTTTAAATAGCATGTGTATGAGCATTATTATACAGTCAGCTCTTTTCTTTTCATGAATTATTCTACTGCAGCAAGTTCATTGATACTCAATTATTCAGTCAAAGGGTCTGAACATTTTTATGGCCCTCGATCTGTACTGCCAACTCGCCTCCTTGAAGAATTTGAGCCCCAGCTATGATTTGTGAAGCATGCTAGGCTCGGCTCCAAGGTGGCTGAAACATTTAAAATGAAGGAGCAAAAACAAAACGGACATGCTTGTGCTCAGACCGCGCTTCATCCACCCTGTCTAACCACTGATGGTGCGCTCCCTCCCTCGGCTCCTGTGTCTCACAGTCTCTTGGCCTCCCTTCTCCCTCACTCCCTGGCTTCTCAGCCTCCTCTCCAGGCTCTCGTTCCCCTGCTTGTTCCTTAAAGTCTTTAGGCTCCTACCTGGCATGGTCCTCCTCCTCTAACTTTCCGCCTTCTCCTCGGCTCATGCTATCCCATCCCAAGGCTTCTGCTCCTATTCTTCTGTATCTGTGTCTTCACCGGAGGCATCTTCCAGGTTACATCCCCATTCCCCCTTCTTGGTCTACCATCCGCTGGCCTCTCGGCCCCAGGCAGAAATCCACGCGCCATCCTTTATTCCTTTTTCTCTCTCCCCTGCCACATCCAGTTCATGACAACTTTTATCAATGTTGTGTTCTAAATATCTCTAGAATCCACCACTTGTTTCCACCCCACCATCCTGTTCTCATCACTATGGTTTACCACATGGGTCACTACAGTAATCTCTGGTTCCTGCCACGCGGCATCCAAATGATCTTTCTAAAGAACATTCTCGCTTTTGTCTCTGGGCCTTTACCCATTTTATTTTTTAAGTCATCCTAGAATACCCTTTTTTTCTCTGTTCTCTTCTATACCAACACCTTCTCCCAACAAACATACATACACACAAGTGTGCACACACCTGTCCCTTTATGCTTGCCCAGTTTGTGCCTACTCATTCATCAGGCCCCAGATTACTTACTACTAGCTTAATAAATTCACTCAATTACTTATCTTTTTTCTCACTAAATTGTAAGTCCTTTAGGGCAGGGATATGTCCTAATGCCTGCCCAAGTGCCTGGTGCTTACTGAGTAGTTTAAATTTAGGGGCACCTGGGCGGCTCAGTTGGATAAGCAACCAACTTTGGCTCATGTCACAATCTCACGGTTCACAAGTTTGAGCCCCACACAGGGCTCTGTGCTGTCAGCGCAGAGCCTGCTTCAGATTCTCTGCCCCCCTTTGTGTCTCTGCTCCTCCCTTGTTTGCACTCTTTCTCTCTCTCAAAAATAAGTAAACATTTTTTTTTTAAAACAACAAATAGTAGGGACACCTGGGTAGCTCGGGCAGTTAAGCAGCCGACTTCAGCTCAGGTCATGATACCACGGTTTGTGAGTTCAAGCCCCACATCGGGCTCTGTGCTGACAGCTCAGAGCCTGGAGCCTGCTTGGGATTCTGTGTTTCCCTCTCTCTCTGCCCCTCCCCGATTAATGCTCTGTCTCTCTCTGTCTCACAAAAATAAATAAACATTAAAACATTTTAATAACAATAAATTTTTTAAAAAATCTTTATCAGCTGTGTCTGCCCAATGTCATATGTAAAATTAAAAAGTGAAAAACTCACTTAAACTGGTTATTTTGGTATATACAAAAATCTCTGATGGGTTATCTCCCTGAATGTGAGTTTGAAAAAATGACTCATTTGTTTTTAAAGTTTATGTATGAGAGTAAGATAACTGTTCTGCTGTAAAATTCAAGTTGGAGGGGTGCCTGGGTGACTCAGTTGGTTAAGTAAGAGCTCAGGTAATGATCTCACAGTTCATGTGTTCGAGCCCTGTGAGGGGTTTTCTGCTGACAGCTCAGAGCCCAGAGCCTGCTTCAGATTCTGTTTCTCCTTCTCCCTCTGCCCTTTCCCTGCTAATTTTTTTAATGTTTTTTAATTTATTTCTGAGAGACAGAGAGAGACAGCATGAGCAGGAGAGGGTGAGAGAGAGAGAGAGGTACAGAATCTGAAGCAGGCTCCTGGCTCTGAGCTAGCTGTCAGCACAGAGCCCAACACGGGGCTCAAACCCACGAACCGTGAGATCATGACCTGAGCCGAAGCCGGACGCTAACCGACTGAGCCACCCAGGCACTCCTCCCTGCTAATTTTTATTCTCTCACTCTCTCTCTCAAAAATAAATATTTTTAAAAAAACTTTTTTTTATAATAGTTTATTGTCAAATTAGTTTCCATATAACACCACGTGCTTCTCCCCACAAGTGCCCCCCACCATGACCATCCCCCCTCCCTCCCTCCCCCTTCCCCCTCAGTCCATGGTTCATCTCCAGTATTCAATAGTCTCCCTTGATCCGTGTCCCTCACTCATCCCCGCTCTCTTTCCCCCTTCCTCTCCCCATGGTCCCCTGCCAGGTCTGTCCTGTTAGACCTATGAATGCAAACATATGGCATCTATCCTTCTCTGCCTGACTTATTTCGCTTAGCATGACACCCTCAAGGTCCATCCACTTTCCTACAAATGGCCATATATCATTCTTTCTCATTGCCATATAGTACTCCATTGTATATATATACCACATCTTCTTGATCCATTTATCAGTTGATGGACATTTAGGTTCTTTCCATGATTTGGCTATTGTAGAAAGTGC
>PISW01010300.1:0-51046 GCA_004023785.1 Mungos mungo
CACCCCCACACCCAAGCACCTCGGAATCCCCTGCTCAGGACCGCCTCCAGGACGCACCCCCACATCCCAGCACCTCTGAAGTAGGGGTGTGCCTCGGCATCGATGGCCCGTTAACACATCAAGCTGGCAGGACAGACCGTTTTCTCGGTGGCACTAATGCCATGAGGGATCGTTGAACTGGCATCCCAGGTTGGTGACGTGTTAACTTGAACTACTCAGAAAAATTTTTTAATGTCTTCATTTTATTTTGAGAGAGAGACAGATCATGAGTGGGGAAGGGTCAGAGAGAGGGAGACACAGAATCCAAAGACAGGCTCCAGGCTCCCAGCTGTCAGCACAGAGCCCGACGCGGGACTCGACCCCACGAACCGGGAGATCATGACTGAGCCGAAGTCGGACACTTAACTGCCTGAGCCCCCAGGCACCCTTGTTTGAACTATTCAGAAAAGGGACCTTTGGAGGGGCTCCTGCATCAGGCGGCCAGGGACAGCCGCATAAGGCTGGCAAAGGCCTTCTTCCACACACCCTGAGCCAATAAAAGGACCTGGAGGCAACGAGAAAGACCCAGAGTGCCATTTCCCATTCCTATAAAAGCTAAATTGCCCAGGCTTTGCAAACTGACATGAACTCCTTAGATGTTTAGAAGAGAACTCGGGGAGACAGCGCACTACACCCGGGGGAGGGGGGCGCAGAGTGCGGTCAGCAGGGCAGGGCCTGCGAGACTGAAAGGGCTCAGTCCTCCCGCCCCAGCCAGACCGGGGTGGGCTCTACGGCAGCTGACCCAGCCGGCGGGCAGGGCCTGGGACCTGGCACCTCACTGGACCCTGCGAGCACAGGTACCCATTCTGCGGAAACCGCTGAACACGCCACTCTCGTCGGGCCCACGCTGGTTGTCTGCCCGCGAGAACAAAGGGCACGTATCAGGGCTCCGCACCGTGTGCGTCTGATTCAGACAAACCCAGGGAGGGAAAGGGAAAAACAGGCAGTCAGAGCAGGGGCTGCCGCACAGGGGGGGCCCGGGGAGGGAGCACGGTGAGAGGCTGCAGGTGGAGCGCTAGCACGGGCCACAGGGCAGTGGACACTGGGAAGGGCCGGGGGCGGGCTGGCAGGTCTCCGGGATCAGAGCCCGTGCCGGGAGGAGTGAAAGCGGCCAAGAACCCGAGGGCGAGGCACCCAGACGGCACCCGTGTGCACACACAGACCCTAGAGAGGCACACGCCGTGATACTAGCCTGTGGGAAGACGGTGGAATAGATATGGTCTTGGTCTTTCTTTTCTGCAAGCAGGGAGCGCCACCTTCTGGAGAGCAGTGTGTTAGAGCAGCAGGATCGAAGGGCAAATGGGGCAGAGCTTGGGGCAGCCACGGGCCTGGTGTGGGGGTGGGGGGGGGCAGGGGGTGCTTCAACCTGCACCACGGGGTGGCCAGAGCCAGCCCCGGGGCGACAGGGCGGCAGGTGCCGCACCAGGGACCAAGGGGAGACGCTCTGCCCTGTCACCCCGAGCCAGCACTTGTTCCGGTCCCCCAGCCAGCCCCTCCCCTGGGCCGCTGCCCTGGCTTCCGCAAGTCTGGAAGCCCCTGCTGAGGGAGGGACACGTGTGCACTCAGCCCCCCGATCTGGGGCTTTGGGGTGCACCGGCCTCTCACCCTGCTACTTACACGTCTGTCCGTCCCAGCTCCCAAACAAAAGCCCAACTACATGCCCCAAAGGGACTAGCGACCCTCTACCCGCTGCTCGATACACCTCGGGCTTCAGGAGTGGCAGATCTGAGGCTCCCAGAAATACTTTTAAACTCCGCTCAAAACATAACTGTAGTCATGGTTTTCTCATTGCTTTAAAAAACTAAGTTACACACAGTATGAAAGACTCAATCCCAAGTTTAGAGCCCCATGAATTTTTACAAACGTAAGCAGCACTCAAATCGACGACTGACCACTTTCGTTAACTGAGAAGGTCCCCTCGAGTCCCTCTTCCCAGTCAAGCCCACCCCGAGAGGAACCCCGCTCCGCCCTGTCCCCACCAGCGACCTCTGCCTGACTGCTGCCCTGCCCACGAGCAGATGCACGCGGTGTGGTCGGGGTAGTGCAGTCCCAGCTCGGCAGCTCGGTCCTGCCGCTGGGCCGTGTGCATCCGTCCGCCTGTCCGCAGGCCTTGGGGTTGTTACGGGGTTTGGCTACTGCGGAGAAAACTCAGGGCGGTGCGGCCCCCCACTCTGGGGGAGCAGCCTTCTCACACTAGGAGCCCCCCAGCCCCCGGAGCACCGGTCCACATGGGAGGAGAAGGCGGGCAGCAGTAGGCGCCCCTCTCCTGCAGGGGTCTCTGCGGCATCAGGCCAAGGAGAGACGGCACCGGGTCCCTCGGGACGCCTCACGGCCTCCAGCAACAGCCACACAGGTGCCGCACGGGGCAGTGACAAGAGCTGCCGTCGAGGGGGGCTGAGAACATGGGCTCCCAGCGGGTGTCTGTCGTCTCCCGGTCCAGGCACAAACCACGAATCCACGCGATCTGGTCCTGAGCCAGGCTGCCCGGGAACACGACCGCACCCACTCCGTCCATTTCCAGGGAACACGGGCCAGGACGTCAGCCAGGGTCAGACCCCGCTGCCAGCTCACCAGCTCCTCTGAACACCCAGGACCGTCCCTCGGTCGGACCCATTTCTCTCGGGCGCGTAGCTAGGAATCTCAGATTGCCGAGCCCACGGACAGACACACGTCTACGATTCCGCAGACCGCGCCAAAGCGACTGGACAAGCATCCCCACACTGAGCCCCGGCTCTCCTGTCCGGTCCTGTCCAGCCTTCCTAAGTGCTCCTTTCATCCATACGGTAGTTTGAGAACCGTCTCCGGGCCCATGAACTCGGGGAAAGAGGCCTCGCTCTGCAGCCTGGCAGTGTGTCTCCGCTGAACGAGCTCCGAACCTGCTCAAACAAGCGCCCTCACCTCCGCAGGCCGGTCCAGGCGTGGCGGCCCGTGGGGGACACATGCACGTCCGCAAACGCTCGAGGCGTGCCGCGGGACTCACCCGGGTGGCGACAGCCCCCGCCCCGCAGAGCGCAGGCTCGCCACAGCTGCTGTCTCGTGTGGGGCCGGGCCGCGGGCCCGGCAGGGACGGCCCACATTCCCTAGCAGGACGGGTGCTGACCACCCTTCCAGACTTCCGGACCATCTGGGGAACCGCTTTTGTAAACAACGGACTTTTAAAACTGATTTCTTAGGGTGCCTGGGCGGCTCAGGTCGTGATCTCACAGTTCGTGGGTTCGAGCCCCACGTCGGGCTCTGTGCTGACAGCTCAGAGCCTGGAGCCTGCTTCGGATTCTGTGTCTCCCTCTCTCTCTGACTCTCCCTTGCTCTTGCTGCCTCTCTCTCAAAAATAAACAAACAAAACAAAACAAAACCATAAAATAAAATAAATCAAATAAAGTAAATTAAATTAAATTAAAATAAAACTGTTATCTTAATATAGGTGTCACCGCTTCCTGAGATCATGGAGCCTGCTTGGATTCTCTCTCTCTCAAAATAAATAAACTTAAAACAGAATTGTTTTAACGTGCCCCAAGTGCCCTAGTCCAGACCCCCGTCCTCCCCACTGAATCATGCCCTCATCCCCGGCTCTCCCCCACCCGCATCTGGTCACTGCCCCGCCAGGTCCCTCACCTCTCATGGCTCCCGGCGACTCCTCACGACTGCGGACCGGAGCCCAGGCTTCTCCACGCTCTCCCCCAAACCCGGCTGCCAGGGCCTCTGCAGCCTTCCCGACAAGCCCTGCCCCACCCCTGCAGTTCCACGAACTCCCTGCCAGCTCCTTCAGTACCTCCTCAGCCTCGAACACGTGCTCGCATCTGCCAGCACAGGCCACATCCCCGGGCGAACCCTCTCACCAACCCGCTCAAATGCCAGCTCGCCGGGACGGGGCTCGGTCCACCTGGCTCTCGGCTGGGAACTCGGCGCCCAGAACAAATGCTTGCCTGGCGTGGCACAGGTGCCAAGGAGTGCCGTGGAGTGGAGGAATCTTCCACGGTGCAGCTCATGCAAGACCAGCCCCGGGGGTCTTCCCGGGCACACGGGGGGCACCACGTGAGCGCTCGCTGAACTGAACCGAGGCAGCCGCACAGAGCTGGGGCCTCTGCGTCCCTGCCCCTGCTGCCGCCTCCTGACCGCCCGGCCCACCTGGCTGGCCTGGCGCCCTGGACCTCGGGCCTACTGGGCTCGTCCTCACCGGCATGCCCACCCGGGGCCCTGTGGGCCGCCGCCGCCGGATTCCTGGACAGCGCCTGGCAGCCCCTATTCTCTCCCCGAGAGCCGTCAGCCCTCTCCAGTCCTTCCTCAGCAACGTGTCTGGCGCTCACTCGTCCCCCGTCCACTTCTGCTGCTCGGCCACCAGGCCAGCCCGGCTCATGGTTCCGTAAGTACCCCCTGCGAGGCATCTGCAGCAGCACATCCTCAACAAACCGAAGCTACGCTCCTGCACCCTGCCTCTGCTTCTGTCCTCTGCTGAGCCCCAACCTCGGGCTGCCGGGCCCAGGGGCCAGCTTGGAAGGCACACCTTTCCTATTTCACCCAGTTTAATGTGGAAGCTTCTAGCACAGGTGGCCCCTGCTCACAACCTGGTAGACTGGCCCTGACTGGTCTCTCATGCACGGCTCTGGCCAGTCTCTAGACCAGGTGGCTTTTCTGGGATCCTGAGCCTTCTCCACCTACCCTGTGAACATAATCAGAACCTAAGCCAACAAAAGACAAATCAGGACTGAGGGGGACATATTTTTACTTACCTTATTTTTTTTAATGCAATAACTGCTTTTTTTTAATGTTTATTTTGTTGAGAGAGAGAGAAAGAGAGAAAAGAGAGTGAGTGGGGAAGGGCAGAGAGAGGGAGACACAGAATCCAAAGCAGCTCCAGGCTCTGAGCTGCCAGCCTGGAGCCAGCGTGGGGCTCGAACCCACGAACGCTGAGATCATGACCTGAGCCGAAATCAGACAGTTACCCAACTTCAACTGACAGACGGTTAACCAACTGAGCCACCCAGGCGCCCTGTGGGGGACACGTTTTTTAAAAACTCATTTGGGCAGTCATTATAACAAATACATAATGGCCTTCTAGAGATATCTTTCTCTTATTCTCACTTACAACTTGGTAAACATTAAAATATATGCACATTATTACTTTCTTTCTTACCAAAGATGCCGGGAAATAGGAACTGCTTGGTTAACTGAAAAATGGGAAGATCTTTCTGGAAGGTAATTTGACAATGTATACACGTGTTCCTGAAGAGGCAATTCTACTTGCATGAAAACATCGTGTAGACACCGATGGATGAGCACACACGCGGCGCAGCTGCCAGTCATTCTGAACAATCCCGATGTCCCGAACGGGGCTGACCCGGTAACCCTGGCCCCGAGACCGGGAAGGGAGCCCGTCGTCAGGACGCGCAGGGACATTTTCTTCTGTGTGCTTCTCTTCATCATCCGAATTTATACAGAGAATATAATCAACTCCTGGTACACGGAGGGCAAATCTTTTTGGATGTTGTGGGAACAGAGGAAGACCCTGTGCAAGAAGCGCCTGAGCGCACGCAGCCCTGGCGCCGGCGGGCAGGCGGCCCCGACCCCTCCCGGCGCGCAGGGCAGGGCCAGCCCCGGCCGCGCACGCTGGCCACCGCGGCTGGCCGGGCTCTTCGCCGGGACCGTGGGGTGAGAGTCGCGGGCCCACGGCACCTGGCCAGCACACGGCCTCTCCAAGAAGACACTTCACATCAATGGCTCGGTCACCCAGGCGGCCACCAGGACGTCTTTTACAAACCACAAAAACAAACGTACTAGCACTTTCTCAAAGAAGTGTCATAACTGGAAATGCACCAACAGGCCGGGATACTTGGGCTCTGGGCTTCAAAGCCTTAGCGGAAGCAGCCTACCCCTCAAAGAGCCACAGCCAGGCCCAGCCTCTCCGTCTTCGTGCGGCACCGCCAGGGGCCCCCTCGGCTGGGCTGAGCCACGGCTACACCCCGGCCTCGGGCCGTGGACACGGATGCGGGAAGCGGCCCACCAGAAAGCTAGTCCGGACACCGGGCACGGAGTCTATTGTTTAGAGTAGAATTAATGTATAGAAAATGTAAATAACTGGGGTCTTTGTTTCCACAGATATTTAACAGAAACTCTTAAGAATAAACTTGTCTAGGCAACTAGCAACTGAAGAACTTACTGGAGATGTTAAGAGTGCCCCGCTCCGGAGGGGCTGAGATGACAGGCCGTGTCCCGAGCCCCGCATGACCCGTCCGCCCCCCGACAGCACCAACACACGCTCATGCGGGCGCCGTCGTCCGGAGGGAATCGCCTAGAAGACGGCACCGGGAAGGTCGCGGTGAGACCCGGCACACGTGGGCGCCATGGCTCAGCTCCCTGGACGCGCGGCACCTCGTGGCGGCACAGGCCTGCCTCCACCTCCTGGCAGAGAAGGGGGGCTCCGAGGGGTCAGCGAGGCACGGCGGCCGGCGGGGAGGGGCGGGTGCGGTCTGGGCACACAGAGCCTGGCTTCGGACGCCCCCTCCCAGCCTAAGCTAGACTGTCTCCCCCAAACGTGCCCCCCAAGGACGCCTGAGGACCAGACCCCGGCCAAGCTGCTGGGACAGGCCAGGGACGAAGGGGAGCCCCCGGCGGAGAGCTGCAGGTGGACGGCCGCCCACAGGGGCCAGCAGGGGTCGTGCAAGGACTGCAGGCTGACCCGTGGGCGAGCGGAGCCACAAAGGTCGTCAGCGGCCCTGGGCCTCGCGGTTAAAGCGCCACACACCTCCGGGGCCCAGCCGCTGTCACGACACTCGTGGGGCGGGGACGCCAAGGGATGGCCCAGCACGAGGCGAAGAGGGAGCAAGAAGGCGGGAGGGTGTCCTCACCCCAAATCCAGCTCCGGTCAACGCATCGCAAGGACACAGCAAGACTAGAAGCGCCAGGCACAAACGACGTGACTGGAGTGGGGGGCTCCCCTGAGGGGTGGCCAGGGTGACAAGGCCCCGCACTCAGGACAGAAGGGGGCCGGCGGGAAGATTAGCACCGCGGCTGCGAAGTGCGCAATGCAACACTGAGCCCCCGCCCAGCCCCGGGCACCAGCAGCCGCCACCTGCTGCCCTGCTGCCCCCAGCCAGCGGCTCCGAGCAGATCCCACGCCACCTGCAGCTTGCGTGCCCCTTCCTGCTGCGACGGCAGCCGCTGCCCCGTCTCTGCACGCTCCTGCCACGGCCAGAAGTATGGCAGCGCCCGGGGGACGAGCTGGGGGGGGGGGAGGGGAAGGGATCCGTGACGGGACCGGGACGCCTGGGCGCCAGCACCTGAAGGAAAGGTCCCCCTAGGCCTACCCCTCCCGGTGTCCCCGATCTGGGCGGCTGTACTTAACGCGGCTTCCAGGAGGCCTAGGGCCCGCTCCCTCCCTGCAGGGCCAGCGGCCCTCACCACGCTGCCAGTGCGTCCTCTCCGCCAGGCTGGCCGCTGGGCTGCGACCAGTCCATCTCCTAAGGTGAGAGAAAGCCTTTCAGACAGATTCTTAAATCCTTCGGCTCATGACGGGCAGATGCCCAGGGCGGGAGGCTGGCCCGTCACCCTCCACGGTCTCCCACCTGTGTCCTGGGCTGTAGACGCTGCTTCCCAGCAACCCTCCTGGAAGGTGCCGGGCGTGACCCGTGTGGACTCCACCACACACCCTGCTTTTCCCCCCCGGCCCGCTAAGGTGACAGAATCTCAGAATCAGAAGAAATGTCCAGGCACACACGAACACAGACAGCCCTGTCCCATCGACCAACGGTTACCCCACAGCCCCCTGGTCTCTACAGCCAGATCGGAGAAGCCAAAGCAGACAACCCCAGTCTATGTGGTTAGACGAAGCCAAAAGATTACCATTTCAAGGTGGAATATGGTATTTTCCTCATTTGCTAGACTAGGTATCTAGGCAAGAAAAGTAATTTGATACAGATTCTTACATTCATGAGTTTGTGGCTCACGTAGGTAAGCATTTCTCTTTTAGAAATCAACTAAAATAATTTCTCTTCATCGGGGTAAAAACAAAATTTGTTTAAATTAAGACTATTTCAAACTGAGAGTTAAGTCCGTTACTTAGTTTGCTAGGACACCCAGGATCCGAGTCGCGATGTTACGAAAGGCGCCCCACTGCGGTCCGGCTGGTGCGGCACATCCCCCTCCAGGACCCTGTACCCGCGGCCCTGGGCGCACTGGAGGGTGTGACAGAAAGAACGGAGTGTGGCGTGGTGGGTCTCACGTTGAGACGGGCTGTGTCGCTGCCAATGCAATCTGCCGCTCACTCAGTTCTTAACCAGGGGCCGGGAGGGGGGGGGCGGTCTACGGATCCTCTGAAATCGGGCGGAACATTCTGTACGCACGTGTGTGTCTTTTTCCGGGTAAAGAGGTCACTGAAACAGAAAAGGTGAGGACCACCCCCCGCCCCCACCCAACCACCGTCAAAGTTCCCTTTGCTTTGCTGAGACACCTGCGGCCCGTGGGCCATGGGGAGCGCGGCAGCCTCGGGGGTGGGGGGTCGGTCCTACAGCAATGCAGACACACGGCGCAGCTGCCGGTCTCCCCCCAACCTGCGCGTGCGCACGGGTGTTCACCACGCTCCGTCCAGACCTCGCGCTGATTCACGGGGCTCGGCTTGTCCTGTGTCACTCGCGGTGTTGCCCATGTGTTCACGTGCAAGACGGAAAAGCGGTTCTGAACTAAGAGGAAGGTCTACCTACTAACCTAACACTGCGTCCGTCAGGAGAGTTCTGGGGAGTTCTCTCTCGGGAAGACCAGCCCCCCACATAAGCCGAAGACGGCTTCAAAACTTATGAGGAAGCTGACCTTGCTTTGGGCCAACAGGATCCCACCGTGCCCAGGGCAGAAGTGGCACTTTGAACAGGTAATTCACGAGAGGAGCAGCTATACACACAGTATGCTAAAACTTCCTAACGCTCAGGAGAAGAAGGCTCCTCCGCAGGCGCAGGCGGCTCGCCGCCGGGGCTCGGGGCTCGGGGCTCGGGGCCCGTGTCCGCGCAGCGGGGCGCCAGGACTCACCTCCAAGAGCTTCAGCTCCTGCACGCAGCTGTGCAGCAGCGCCAGGGCGCGCTGGGCCACCTCCCACGGCCGCTGCAGGAAGAGGAGCAGGGTGCACTGGCGGGAGAACAGGTAGCTGCGCAGATCCAGCAGCGTGGCCTCCTGCCTCTGTATCAGCTCCCGCTTCTCCATGTCGATGGGCTTCCGCAGCACCAGTCCGTTCCAGCTCCTCACCGGCTGGCAGAAAATCGTCAGCCAGGTGGCGCCATCTAAACAGACACACATCATGGAAGGCGCTCACTACGCGTTACTTCGCCCGCCTGAGGCTCTGGCTCGGGGCTGCAGGACCCCAGGTACCAATGGGCAGCCTGTTGGCAGCGTGGGCACGGAACCATCCAGAGACGGGCGGACCGGGTAGTTACCACGGCGTCCCGCTCGGTGCTTGGCAACTGACGATGAGCACGAGGCAGCATGACCTAGGCCACAAGGCAGGCCGGCGCGCCTGGGTCGTGAGCAGGTCGGGTGCAACCGGAGACTTCGGGCTAGGGGTCCGGGAGACCCAGGCTCCGTGCCCGGCCAGCGCCGGGAGAAGGCAGGAGGCCTGGGCTGGAGCACGCCGTGCCAGCTGCCCTGTGCCCGGGCGCCCAGAGCGGCCCACTCACGTGACCATGCTGTCGCTTCTGTCTCCCTCACCCATTTTCGCTCATCCTTAAGCCTCTCACCTGTCTCTAACTCAATCGTGACAGCGACCTAAATCACGCTCCTAGAAGGACAGCAGGCACAAGGAAGAAGTAGTGGTGGGAGGCAGAAGGAAAAATTCTTGCTCGTCAAAAATTTCCAGAAGGTTCCCCAATCTGAACGTATAGCCCCAGACGCAAACACAGTCTTAAAGTAAGCATAACAGAAAATGATAACTAGTCATTCTATCCATATGGCAAAAATTTAACCTACTTCTCGCATTCCAAAAGACAGCGGTTATACCACATCACGCTACGTTTCCACCAGGTCCGACTCCGTACTGGCACACTGATGTTACTGAACATCTCAAGTGCCAACTGGCGCTAACAGCATCCTTTACTGACTAGGATTTAGACTCAGAGCTGTCCAAGTGCACACTCAGGGAGGTGCCCGCCCACCCCTCAGAGCGCCTCCACCGCAGGCCCCTGCCAGCTCCCTGCCTGGCATCCCCCAGCTCCCTCCATGCCAGCGCCGCCTCCTCAGACAGCCTCCGGGACCACAATGCCTAAGATCGCCCGGCACCTGGCGCCACACTCTGCCCGTTCCGGAGGCCTGCGCTCACCACGCTGCCCGAGTGTGAGTTATCTATGCTCCCCTCCACGCCGACCCCACGAAGGCCGGGGTTCGTCTCTGCCCTACTACATTCAGAACAGCGCCTGGTACGTCTGAAGCTCTCAATAAACATCCATTCAATCAATGACCAAAAACGAACCATCTTATTCAGGTGCACAGTTTGGTCCAGGCTTACTTCGTATTTTAACTTGCCCCAGATTTATTTTAAAACTGAGAGGACAAAGATTTTATGTGGAAATACGATGAAAGAGATACGTAAGATATTTAAATAGATACACTATGGGTATATAAAATGTAATCTTACCTCTTCTCAAAGTGTTTAAATTTAAGCAGTAACTACTTAACGGCTATGCTTACACCTGTGTCTCAGCGAAGTAAGCGATCCAGGCCTGAAGCTCCCCAGCTCTGGTCTGCAGCGAGAACCAGCGGGAGGCGTTCAGCACCCCGCGCCCGGGGCGTCAGCGGGCTGTCCCCGCGCGTCGGCGTCCTGCAGGGCTTCCAGCAGACGCCGCGGGTCCCTGACGTCACTGCTTTCTGCACACACCCTACGAGGGCCTCGCAGGACTCCTACAAAGATGTCTGTCAGCACACCACTTGGGGCGGCAGGACGGGGACAGCCCAAGTGTCCCACGCCGAGGGACGGCCGGATAAACACTAACGGAAACGCACTGGGCACCATGACGCAGCCAGTCACCGTAATGACTCAGAACCTCCCCTGCTGACTTGGGGCGACGCCCCCGCGGGCTGCCGCTAAGCACGCCGCGCTACAGACAAACATCTGTGTGATACGATGCCCTTTCCAGCAAAGTAAGTACCAGCCAAGAACGGAGAACGGTCATGACTGTGCTAACTTTGTACTTCCAGAATAACTCCGGACTCCAAAACTTTAAAAGAACGATGAACACTCATTACAGGGGCGTCACTTAAAACTCTGCAGTGAGCACCCGAATGTCACAAAGACAACCTGTCAGCAGGGGCAGGAGGCCCACCCTTGGGCGAACAGGGAGGCACAGAACCGGAAGCACACCCAGGCGGCTGCAAGCCGTAGAGATGCGGTTTATTCCTAAAAATACCTTCCTCTGAAATGCTTTTATTAGTTGTGATTTTTCTAACAACGAAAAGGACCAATTCTTAATTCTCCTATCACTTCCTTTTAGAACCACAAAACATATCCTATGTAATTTGCATAAAACAAATGATGACTTAACTATTGGGTGAACAAAGAATGGCTAAATAATGGCAGCCTGCAGACTACTCAGAAGCCGGGGAAACTATGCTGAGACTCGGGGTTGCCTACAGAGCCCGCCCCTCGCCCCGGCGCCGAGCCCACTACTCACCCCCGGCGCCGAAGTTGACCACGTACTGAGAGAACAGGGCGTCGAGCTCATCGTACTGCACGAGGGCGTCCTCGAACTGCTGCAGCATCTCGAACACGAAGGCGAGTTCCTCCTGGGGACCCGAGCAAAAAAAAAGCAAAACCTTAACGTTCTGGAACCCTGCACAGCCAGCAGAGATCACAACGGAGAGAAGCGGCACTCAGGCAGCGCAGCGGCCGACTCCTGGTTCCGGCTCAGGTCATGATCTCACGGCTCGTGGGTTCGAGTCCCCAGTCAGGCTCCAGGCTGACAGCAGGGAGCCCAGCCCCCCAGGACTACGGCGGCCCGAGAATCAACCCCTTCTCCAAGGGGCCCTGGCGCTTACTCAGAATGGAATTGAGAACCTAAGATCTTACTAGCACTAAGTGGGTTCACTGCTACCGAGAGCCCTATTTTTCCCAGGCCCTGTCGGAGGACGGGGCACGGAGACACGTGCACGTGTGCTGTCCTCGCACACGTGCGTCTCTATTTCTGATCTGTCACCCACCCGTCCACCCGCCCGCCCATCCATCCCACCAGGGGTTCCCACTGATACCAGAGTCCAACACCACACGGCTGGGTCACCTAGAGCCCCCCCGCCGGTAGCTCGTAGACACGAAGTTGAACACGCCCGAGCAGAGACGTGACAAGGGCGTGCACTTACAGTGCGCCGTGTGCACACGCAGCCCCCTCACGGGCACCCGATCACCCAAATACCACTAAGACATAAGCAAGAGTCAGAGATAAACATCAAATTTTTGAATCAGAATTGGTCTTTTATTTGTTCAAAGTGCATTATTTCTTCAGGAATTAACACACAAGTGCGATTTAAACATGAAAAATGTTGTTCAGTCTAAACATGGTGAAGAAGAAGGAGGCCCGAGCGCAGCACCCCTGTCTCCCTGCGGTGTTGGAAAGGGGCCGGGAGCTAGCTGCAGACCATCCTTCAGTGGGGACCCAGACTGTAACTCAACCCCCCAGGGGAAGTAACCGTCCCGGGGAGTCCGGACAGAATCACAGCGCCACGGCCAGGGCTGCCTGAGGCACGCCCTCGCAGGAGACCCCAGACGGCCCGAGGCAGTAACAAAACCCAAATTATTCTGAGGGACAGGGTCCTCTCGCAAACGGCTAGATGCAGAGCGCTGAGGCGGCAGGAGAGCTGATGGCGGGCGCGCCCAGGTCACGGCCTCTGACCCGCCTCCAGGGCCCCGAGATGGAGACGTCCGCCAGCTACCACGGCGTCTCCTGGTTTTAGAAACTGTGCCGACAGGAGGGACCCCACGGCCTGCCCTCCTTACAGGCAGAGACGGAAGCGTCTAGTCCTGCGCTCAGTGCCGTACCTGGACCATGAAATAGTCACAGAAGCTCCACCCTGGCTCCGTCCTCTTCTCCCTCAAGGTCCGCATGTCGTCCTCAAACTTGCCCAAGTTTTTGGTAAAAGACATAAGCAGAGATGTCCTGAGTTTGGTCAGGAAGGCATTCCAGGATTCCTGAGTTCGAGAAGAGTCCTTCAAGGGGTCGGAGAGCACGACGCACCTGCAGAGACACGAACGGACGGTCTGGGAAACACTCCGAGCGCAAGACACGGCCCAACTGCTTTCCGGCCCCGCTCCCTCCCTCCGTTAACTGGGGGCAGCCATCGGGCGGCGCTGAGACACCGGAGTAGGAGAAGGTTTCACTGTGAACTGGTTTAAGGCCACACGAGCAGCGAGTGCCGCGGAGCCCTCCGCCGTTGGCAGCAGGGGTGGGGCGGAGGTGCGTGATGTCCGTCTCCGATCCCGGATCCGGGCCTCCGGGGCTCGGGGCTCGCTGGAAAGTCAGCTGGTCACCACCCAATCAGGTCCCAAGCCTCTGTCGCACCGCCCCCTTCACAAACCTCTCCAGTGGCCCCTAACTGGCAGGACAGAACTCATTACTGACGCGGCCCATGACCCGGCCCAGCTCTGCTCTTGCTCTTCCTGGCCAAGCCCAGCCGGCATCTCGAGCTCTGCGCTCTCTTCACCTAGCACATTCCTGCTCGCCCCCCCAAACCCGGCTCAGCTGACGAATGTCCTCCCAGACCTCTCCCCTGCTGCCCTGGGACCCCACTGCTCCCACGGTGAGTGCCTCACTCCCTCTCTGTAGCTCTGCCCCTCCCGCTGGGCCCCAGGCCGTGAGCGCCTCAAGAGCTGGGTTAGAAGTAATCAGGAAATGGGGCGCCTGGGTGGCTCATTTGGTGAAGCGGCCGACTTCAGCTCACAGTTCATGGGTTCGAGCCCCACATCGGGCTCTGTGCTGACTGACAGCTCAGAGCCTGGAGCCTGCTTCAGATTCTGTGTCTCCCTCTCTCTCTAACCGTCCCCCGCTCACGCTCTGTATCTCTCTCTCTCTCTCAAAAATAAATAAATGTTAAAAAAAAAAAAAGAAGTAATCAGTAACTAAAAGCTTAAAGAATACGACTTAACATTAGGTAGGGCACAATTTCACTACAAAAAGACTATCTGGAGGCACCTGAATGGCTCAGTTGCTTAAGCATCTGATGGCAGCTCAAGTTGTGATCTCATGGTTTGTGAGTTCGAGCCCTGTGGTCGGGCTCTGTGCTGACAGCTCAGAGCCTGAAGCTGCTTTGGATTCTGCATCTCCCTCGCTCTCTGCTCCTCCCCACCGCGTGCTCAGTCTCTATGAGACAGAAACATTAAAAAAATTTTCTTAAAAAAAAGACTATCTGTGGCATGGAAATACCAAAGGCATAAAATTACAAGTTTCCAATGAATTTGGAAAAGGCAATGTGTTCATCTAACAGGCTGCAAAATACAGATTTATCTTTTGTAATAAAAATTTAGAAAGAAGATGAATAAACATGAACTCAGAAATAATTTTAAAATCCTGATGCTGTGAGCATCAGTATTTCTCCTCAGTGAATGTGTTGCCTTAATTACTAGTCAGTACCAGAATGGACAGAGTCTAAGTCTCTGTGCCCCGTCACGGCCTCTGGAGGAAGGGCTAAATGTCTGGAATCATACACTGGGGACCGAAACGGGAAGCCCACAGCCGAGGCGGCCCACCAGGTGAGCATTCGGAACCAGGAAGAGCCTTTACAAGTCGGCAGCCGGCTTCCATCCCAGACGCCGCACCCCACGGTGTTTCTTACCCCGAAGGACGGAGGGTCCCAGTCCCACTAGCTGTTCCCAAAGCCCCCGAGGACCGACACGCATCTACTCCCTCCATGAGCTGTGAGAATCTGTCACTTCAGCCTTTCATCTTCAAGCCTGAGTCGTGGTGGACATTTATTCCCGACCAGACACAGGATCTCCCCTAAAGCTACAGGGGGGATGGGGAAGGAAACCAACAGCAAACACCGACCCCCGAGATGGTCTTTGTTTTCCGCGAGCCGGTGCGTACCAACCAGATGAGACGTTCATTAAATTCTCTTATCGTGCCTTCAATGTGCACAGTTTCTAGATTTTCTTCTTATGACAAAGAAGAACTGCGCTGCAGAAGTTCACGTTAAGCCCAGACGGCTAACTCAGGAGAGAGCCCGGAGCAGCTCCCCAGACTGGTGGGCGCCGGCGTGGAGAAGGGCTCCGTGAGTGTGCCAGCGGCCGGCGCCCAGGGCGGCGGGGACCCGGAGGCCCGGCCTCCACCAGTCACTGGGGCCACCGTTAACACAGACAGCTGACGGGGCGGCCCTCTAACCCGTTACCTACCGCCCAGAATATTCACCAAAGGCCTGAAAAATGGACAAGACTTTGGCCATGCAATTCTCGTTTTAGGGATTTATGCGAAGGAAATCAGCAAGGACGGACACCGCACCCAAGCTCAGAGCTGTTTGCGGTGCCGCTGACAACAGGCGGTGACGGGGCCGGCAGCAGAGGGCCGGGCGAACACCTCCGGCACATCACCGCCACGGAGTGTTACGTCCTCACTGACGATACGGTGGAGAAATGCACTGACTGTTCACGGAAACCTTTCTACAACTCATCAGGTGGGAAGAGGCAAACACAAAATATGATGCGCGGTGTATCACGTGCACACAGGCGCGCACACGCTACCCATGCCTGAGTGTGCGTTAGGAGAAAACGGCTGAAAAGTACATACCAAATAGCAAGAGTTAAGATCAATTTTCGTTTTGCTCATTACCTCCTAACAGTCCTACGATGGACATGCGGTGCTGATGATCAGAACTTACGTTCCAGATTAAGGCTAAGGGAAAGACGCCGCCGCAGCGCCAAGCGCGCCACCATTTCCAAAGGCCAGAGATCAAGCCGGCTAATACAACAACGGTCAATGCAGATGTTTCCAAATTCAACGCATGGACCCAGCTCTTCACTTTAAAACAATAAAGAGCCGGTTTGCTAAAGGTGCTTGGCAAGTTAATGAAAATCAAAACGTCGGAAGGCATGTTTACATACTGAGATGAAACGTTAAAAATCTCAGGAAGTTAAATTTTACGTATGAAGACTTAGTCGTTGAAAACAAGTTAGGTTTCCGTGGGCTCAGCAGGAACATACTTTAAGCAATTCGACAGAGTTTGGCCCCAGCCTTAGAGGGAGTCCAGACACTTTGAAAACATCACACAATGTGAGTATCTCACAGGTTTGGACCAACCTGCCCCATTACTATCCGTTTATGTTCTCAATAAAATCCCAAAGAAACGCGGCTAAAAGGCCACTGGGTCCAGCCGCCGGTCAGCCCCTCCGCTCCGCTGCTCCGGCACCCACCTCCCCCCCACCTTCCCTCCGCCGTCCCCCCGCAGGGACCAGAGCAGAGCTCCCGGCGCCGGTCCCCCTTTTCAGAGCAAGTGAGCGGGCGGAGTGTGCCACACAGGGAGGGACACTCACTCCGGGGCATCCTGCTGAAACGCTCAGCCGAGCCCTGCGGGGTAACTAACCTATGAAGAACAGACGTTAGGAAACCTTCCCACAAGTCCAGACGGCACGGAATTTCTCTAAGAGAAACCGTGAGCTCGACAATCTAATGTTCATTTCAAACTATAAATAAAACAAGTCTGAACATCACTCTGTGCCCATAACTGTGCGGGACACAGAAAGGAAGCCCACGAAGGCCCCTTCCCCCGAAGAACGGTCAGGTTACCGGGTGGCCTGACACAGGGCACGGCAGGGTCAGAGGGTACCCCGACCACAGGCCTGGGGTTCCAGCCCGGGCTCTTCCCTCGCTCCTGGGCGCTCCTCCCTCCGTAGCCCCGCCCCCTCCCTGCTCCTCTCTGAGCACCTGCCACCTGGGTGGCCACAGGCGTGGTGACGTGGCTCCGTCCGTGAGGCCACACCATACAATGCAGGCACCAGGAAGTACAACAGCCTGCCCTGCTGGGCGCGACACCGCCAAGAGGGGACGTGACCCCCAGCAGCCAGAACAGGGCCACACAGGGCAGAGCACAGGAAAGGAAGCAGCCACCACAGTTTTGTGGTTTCCTTTTGAAGATTCTGAAGATTAAGTCAGCATTTCAGAATTTTGGTTCTTAGGAACTCTTAGCAGGTACGAAGGTAAACGCACCACAGGGTCGAGGGGCCCTCCCGTACACAAGGACCCGAGGCGTCCCCAAGCGCGGCCACTCCAACACACACTGCGGATCCTCGAAGGGAAGCCGCGTGCAGGCTCCCCTGCCGCGGTCACCGGGCGGCACGCTAGGGGTTACGACTTCCGGCGTTGCACCCAGCAGACCAGCCCCCTGAGGGGGGCCCCAGTGGGCAGCACCCATCACGCGCTGCACCTTCAGGCCCACCGCCTGTGCTGAGGAAGGACCCCTGTGCAGAAGCCGGTCGTCTGGGTGTCAGCGGGGGAGACCCAAGACCCACTTACCTGTCACTCTGTTTATTACAAAAATCATTTCTTATTTTGTCCACAATAGAAGTTCGGGGAAGGATGTTGGTTTTGTTCTTCTTCTTGGCATCATTTTCAACTACCACTATGAGCCAGTCCACAGAGCTATGAGCTTTCAGAACGTTCTGCCACTTGGTAAGGTCGTCTTTTACCGTAGCTTTATACACTTCAGTATCCTAAAAATAAATAAGTCAGTGTGAAGGAAAGTTACTCAGTGCCTTTGGTTTAACAGCACACCGTGTCTACTAACGTCGGCCACAGTGCTTACAGCTCGGGGCGGGACCCTCCAGGTGAGCCCGGTGTCCGTGGGCAGGTCCAGAAATGTAGAGGGAAGACAGTTCCAAGGTCACAGAGGACGACACTGAGAGAGAGCTTAGCAAGCTGTCCGTGGCAAGATGGGCTACCAGGTTAAGTCGGGACTTCAGACCCGGGTCTGCTATGCCAAAGGCCCCATGCCCACCAACTCTGTGATGAGTCCCATCCTGGCGCGGGCCCTGTGTCGATGGGGCGAAGCGGCCCCTCCACCCCCACCCGGCTTGGGGCTGCAGGAGGCCCGGGCCACCTCCGGGCGCCGCCTCCACAGCCCCGCAGCCCTCTGCCAGCGCCCAGGACCCCTCCAACACCAATGCCACTTGCGGGCCACATCGAGGCGAGGCAGTGCCAGATGCAAACCCAAGGCAAGAGGACAACCTAGGGCTTCCTGAAAGCTCCCCAGGGGAGCCGCCAGATCCTAAAGTCAATGCTGCCAGACTCGGAGACGTAAACGCTGGCCCGCCTCGGCCCCTCCAAGGACAAGTGCAGACACAGAAAGTCTACTTGCTGTCAGCAATGGTTTATAATTGCCCTTATGCTCCATCAATCCACGTAGCAAATTTAGAGTGAAAAATCTAAGACCAAGATGCTTCGCTTCCAAATTGGACATTTAAAAACCTTTGCAAACTATAATTTTTAGCTACTCTTTATAAATACATAGATTTCCCCCTTTCTTAGTACCAATATTCTTTGTTATCCTGCTCATACTTTCCCTGGATTTTTTAGTCCCTCTTAAATATGCTAAAGGACTCAATCTATGCATGAGAAACCTCAAATTCTGTACCCAGCCCCTCCTTTGGTTTAGTTAGCAAGTGAAAAGTTCCAGAAGTCAGTACTTTTAATTTTTAGTCTGATTTTTAGAATCTCTGTGTCCTCAGTTTAAGTTAAATACAAATAGGGGCCCCGGGTGGCTCAGTCACTTAAGCGTATGACTTCTGCTCAGATCATGATCTCGTGGTTTGTGGGTTCGAGCCCCGCGTTGGGTTCTGTGCTGACAGCTCAGAGCCTGAAGCCTGTTTCGGATTCTGTGTCTCCCTCTCTCTCTGACCCTCCCCTGCTCACGCTGTCTCTCTCTCTCTCAAAAATAAATAAAATACTTTAAAAAATTTTCTTTTCATTTTAAAGAAATTCTTTCTGGAAATTAGAAAACTTCATGTTAAACTGTTGGGTAAAAGAGGCAATATAAACAGAATTTCTGAAAAATGATTACTGGGATTGAAATTCCTATCTTTCAGCTTTCTAATGTTTTATTTATTTTTTAAAGCAAGAGAGACAGAACATGAGTGGGGAAAGGACCTAGAGAAAGAGGGAGACACAGAATCTGAAGCAGGTTCCAGGCTCTGAACGGTCAGCACAGAGCCCGACACAGGGCTTGAACTCACAAACCATGAGATCATGACCTGAGCCCAAGTCGGACGCTCAACTGACCGAAACAGCCACGTGCCCCGCCACAGAGCATATTTTAAAGCCAAAAAGACTACTTTGTACACCTCAATTAAAATTAAATTTTATCTTAACTGAAATGTAGAATTTCTAAGAAAAATGCAGTTTATCAAAATTTGACAAGTGACTGAAACAGACCAGTTTCCGTAGAAGGGATACAGGCAGCGATGGAGGAGCAATCCTGTAGGAAAGCACCGGGTCCAGATGGTCTCACGGAGAATTCCACCAAACCCGAGAGACAGTCCCAGTGCCACACGGCCTCACAGATAGAGAACGCATGAAAACTCCAAACTATATTTACAACGCAAGTACAGGACTGATGCCTAACCCTGATAAACACAGCACCGAAGAGGTTACACACCACTCACTTGTGACCACAGATGCAAAAACCCCTAAGTCAACAGACACTAATACCACATTAAGGAAGTAATACTTTCACCAGCAATGCAAGTATGGTTCGATAATAAGAAATCCATGAATATAATTCAACGTATCAGTAAATTTAAGAGCAAAAAGCCATAGGACTGTCTCCACTGAGTCTGAGAAAACCCTTTAACAAAATTCAAGATGGGCCCCTAAGGGAAAAGATGGGCATCCTGGGAAAACAGGAGCGGATGCGAGCCCTTCACACGCTCGTGGAAGCGAGTCAGGCGTGCAGACGCCCCCTCCGCACCAGGCACCCTGCGGGCGTCCCACGCAGGTCAGGTCCCACCGCGGCGACGACGCCCACCACCTCCCCTACTGCTCAGCAACGGGTTCAGACGGACAAAACAAACTCGGGGCTAAGAAGTGAGGCAGAGGAGATGACGCGATAGGACATGCGGAGGAGCCCCAGGCGGAGGGCCCTACAGAGTCAGTGATAGAACCAACTCAGACCGTAAGAGAAGTCAGCAAGGTTGACATGAACCTTGTTGAAAAAATCAACAGCCTTCATATACACAAAAATAACCAACTAGAAGATACAGCGAGGGAGAAAACCCCATTTACGTTAGCAAAAAAAAGCAAAACGCTTAGAAACTGAAAAAGAAACAACTAAAATCTATAATGAAGAAAGCACAGCACAAAGCGGACCTGCCCAAGCGGACAGATGCCCTGGCTCGGGGTCGGAGCGTCTGGGCACCTGGCCCGCCAGCCAGGCAGGAAGACGCTCCGTGAGCCCGGCACCACCGCCCACAGCCTGGCTCGCCTCGACGGCCGCGGGTGCCTCGCCTCACGCGGGTGCTGCGAAGCTGGAACGATTTCTGCGCGTGGCAGCCGGGGGGGTGCTGTCCAAGCCGCCGCAGATGCGAACACGGGACACGGCAAGGAGGGGCCCCGTGGGGGAGGTTCAAGTTGGAGGCGTGAGCGCCAGCCCGGGGTCCCCCAGACATGGTGCTCCTGGCTCTGCCCACCAGGGGCCAGAGGGATGGCATGCCCGCGCTGCCGCAGGCCTGCGGGCTTGCTCTGCAGAGAAACGGCTGACTCCAGGACAAGGCTGGCAACAGCACAAGAACTTCCAGCTGTGCCTCAGAGTCAGAGGCGTGTCCCTCAAAAGGACCCAGGGCCGGTCTGCAGTGACCTGCCCCGGCCACATCCGGGACGGCCCGAGCAGCAAGGTAAGTAAGGATACCTGACGACAACGCCTTAGGAGTCGGAGCCACACAGGCCTTCCTGGGGCAGAGCACTGGCTGACCCGATGGGAGGAGTGTGTCTGCAGCCCCCAAGAAAGGCCGGTTCAGGAAGAATCATCACTGGACGCTCAGCCTAAGCGGGAGGGCCGGATGAGGGGCAGGATAATCCTGTGGTCTTAGTGGCCCCCAGGGATAGCTTATTAGCAGCAAGGGGAAAACAGTAACTGCAGCACGGAGACACCTTGACCACAAGATCAAATCTGACGCTGCCACCGAGTGGCCGCAGAGAGAAGGGGCAGTCCGCTCGCGGGCCCAGCATGGCTCCATCCGCAGGCCTACTCACGGCAGGGACCCTGGGCAAGGCCTGGGAACATGGCTTGGGGGCAGGTTCCCACCACCTCCCGGTAAGAGGGCCGCACTAGGCACGGGCTCTTTGTACAGATACGGCTCGTGCGGAATGCCTGCTTCCCCTCCGGGAGTCGAGAGTTCGGGCTGAGGCAGGTAGAGGGTGCCCGGGCGCCCAGATCCTGAAAGAAGCCCTGGGCATTGACCTCTGACGAGCTCCCTGGGGACAACGTCCCCCACGTGATGTCACGCTCACGCTGGAGGTTTAACCCCGCCCCACGTGACCGTCTCCACCGGGGAAGGCTACAAGGCAAAACCAGCCAGGGCAAGACGGTCCGGGCAGAAGCTTCCAGCCCCTTCTTATCATAACGCTTATATAACGCTACCTCCGCGTGCTCGGATCCAGGTGAAACTGCCACGGCGTGGAATGGCCGTGTACGCCGTCCCACGAAATGCCTGTCTGTTAGAGCTGGGACAGACAGGCAGAGAGGACCCACCGGGCTTCCTCAGTTCAGGAACCGAGAGTTCTGTCATGAGTGACCAGCGTCTCTCTGGGCTCACACGCACACAACTGCACGTACACGTGAGGGCTGTGACGCGGAGCGTCCCTCGGGTAGTCCTGGAGCGCCCGCTGCGCGGCGCCGGACAGTCCCCGACCTCAGCCTGCACACCAGCAGGAGGGACCAGTGAGGGTCACGAGGTCACGTAACCATGAGCGTGAACACAGGGCACTCAAAAAGGAAGCCCGGGGTGCACGTGAACAATACCCAGCGGCCACGAGGGCGCAGGGAGCTCACAGGCTCTCGAAACACAGGACGACTGAACCTGGCGATGACCAAGTGGGCAACACACTGGACCAGGGCAGAAACGGGAAGGACAAAGCCAGACGTCTGGCCGAGGAACGGAGGAGCGAGCACACCGAAACACCACACGTTAACAAGTCAAGTTGATTAGTCAGAGCTGTCGGAACAAAAGCTCAACCCGTGAATTCTCAATCCTGTTCCAAGGCATTTTCTCGTCATTTTCTCCCTGCAGAAATACTCACGCAGCATTCCGTCCAATAAATATGAAGAAAGGGGAAAGTGAGCAGGGCTTTGTTTCCGTCTTTGGGTAGCAGCTCCTCTTTGAATTGAACGAAGTTGGATTCCAGGTGAATCATCTTTGGAGCACGGCCATAGGACCTACAAACAATTTTTAAAGCGTCACTAAGGAAAATGAGGAATGTTCAGCAGGAAGAAAAGGGGAAAATCCGACAATACTGTAACCACATCTGTAAGTTTGGAAGTACATAGAAGCTATCAGCCCTGAATTACAGCGACATTCTGTCCAGAAAAATCCCGTAAATGATCTCGACAAGGCTCAAACTCACGTATGAAAGCTCCCTCTCCGTACGTCTGCCCCCTCACCCAGCGGCACACACAGGACACGTTCTGTCTAACCACAGGGCTTCTTTGCAACCACACAGACCTCTGAGAAAAATGGCTTTTACCTGGAGTCTTACTATAAAAAGAAGTCACTATAAAAGAAGAGAGATTCCCAAAAGCGCAGTTGGAAGATACGGAAGCTTTAAACCGTGTGTATACTTGTGCGACCACCTGTATGATCCAACACAGAGGGCGGTCGTGGCAGAGCGCTGCCCCCCACCCCCGGCCCCCGGCCCCTCCCTGGGGGGCTGCAGACACCCAGGGTGCAGCTGTCAGGGGGTGGACGCCGGGCGCTGCCAAAGTGCACGATGCTGCAGAGGTCTCTTCTCGGCCCTCGGAGCTTCCGGCCTAGACGTGTTTCGTCCAGTCTAAGGAGCGTGCGGAACCACATCGAACAGACCCGTGCGGACGCCCGAACTCGGGCCTTCTCCCTGCAGGCTCCCTGCTTCTCCCTGTCCGTTGGGAGACCAATCAGGTTCTCTTTTTCCACTCTTTTTCTCCGCTGGTCTGGAAGCTCAAATATCTGTTTCCATGTTGCTGTTGGTGACGCTGTCATTGTCTAACATGCATACTTTGCTCCTTCGAAGACAAGAGTAAACGTCTACCTTGTCCTTGAACACAAGCACTTTCTCTCTGCTGCTTCCCCACATCTCGAATCTTCCATGTTTCAGTTTTTTAAAAGGGCCGATACCTTAACTTCAGCAAAATATTTTCCCAAGTCCTCTGCCGGCAGCCACTTCTTCCCTCCTACGAATTCTGGGTTGTTTCCCTCCTGTTGCAATGTGTCCTTTCGTCTTTCAGAGCGGCCCGGTTTCCGGTCACACGCGTCTTAGAAGGGATCTGTTGTCTGCATTTCTTTCCCGACCGTGTCCGCGTCGTGAATGGCACTCAGGAGTAGACGCGTGTGGCCTAGAGTGGCCAGAAGCGACAGATCCTGGCCCCAGTTGGCTCCTGGCCCTTCGAGGGACAAACCTCCTCGGTCCCGTGTCAGCCAGGCCCACAGGCAGGGGCGCAGATTGGGCCCCCCGATCTGCACGCAAGTTTGACTCACACAGACTTCGAGGCAGGAAGGTGCATCCGTCACTCTGAGAAGTGCAGTGGCCCCGCTGCACTCTCAGGGCTGGTAGAGACCGCGCCTCGGTGTCCCGTCGTCTGTGCTCCTGGCACACGTTCTGGGCGACTCTGGTCACTTTCGCCACTGGACGTTCAGTGAGCTAAGCTCCGATCCGCCGCGGGGAACATGGTGCCTGCCCCCCGTTCTCTAGCCTCTGTCCCCGCATCCCGGCGTGTCCTCGGGCCCGCACTCCCAGCACTCGGCCCCAGCTGCAGGGCTGCGGAGCCCCGTCCTCCGGCTCACTGACGCCGCTCCACCACACCCCTGTCCACAGCATCCAGTAAAGTTCTGGCTTCAAGTTTAGTGACAAGGTCTACTCAACTACCTGTAAATTGTCATCAGAGCCACACGTACCTCCTTTAACATGTCACACGGTATCCGAAAGCCTCTCTCTCTCTCTCACACTGACAAGTGGCTGCCCGGCCCAGCCTCTCCCCTTCCCCTCCTGTGCTCGCTCCCTAGAGCTGCTCAGACACACACTACCACAAGCCCAGATGCTTAACACAACACTGACTCGCTCACATCTCAGGAGGCCACAAGTTTGAGCTCAAGGCGGTGGCAGCGCTGGCTTCCTCGGGAAGCCCGGAGGGAGACCCATCCGGTCCCTCCTGCCTCCCGGCAAACCAAGGCAGTCCTCAGCCGGCGGACCATCAGGCCAACGGCGGCCCCCCTGCCCCTGCGAGGACTCCTGTGTGTGCCTGCGTCTTCTCAGGACACCTGTCACCAGACGCAGGGCCCCTGCTACGCCAGGACGGTCTCCTGACATCCTTACACCGTAAAGATCCTTCTTCCAAATACAGTCACGCTCACACCTTCCAGACGGACAGCTTTCAGGGTCACAGTGCCACCTACGTGTCTCCTCCAACGCCTCGAGACAGGATGAGACCGGATTTCCACGGTCCGTGACACAGATGAGGCCCACTCTGACGCCCTGCACCCTCCCGACGGCCCTCCCGTGCTCCCCCTGGTATTACGCGTGCAGTCCCCGGCGCCTGCACCAAGCAACACGCTCTGGCCGCAGCGCGCTCTTTCCCCAGCCGCCCCAGCTCTCGGGCCCAACCGTACGTCGGAGTGCCCCCCATGGCAAGCCTCGGCCAGCCCGCCAGTCCCCTCTCCCCGGCCCACATCCTGCAGGCCTCCTGATCCGGACAGGAAGGCACCATGGACATGCTAGGTCTCTTCCTGGGGCCATCCGGTCTGTCCCGGGACACGGGGCTGGCACCTGAGCTCCGCGACATGGCCGCACCTGTTCAGACCCTGGCTGCCGCTCCCTGCACTGCCATGTCCACACAGTGCCAGGGCTCCTCTGTCCCGCGGAGGCGGGTGACCGCTCTGGCCACGCCACCTGCCCCCTGCCAGCGCGTTCCTGCCTTGGCCGGCGGCCACCCTGGGCCCCGTCACCTGCCTCTCTGGAAGCCGCCTCTGCAGCCACAGGGGCTCGGCCTTCTCTCCGAGGCCTCCATCTCTCTTCCCTCTCCGGGAAGGTGCGGAGTCACCCCCGCGTCACCCCACCCCACCCTGTGCCTGCGCCTTCAGGCCTCTTCAGTCCTTCCTTCCGGCTCGGGGAGGCTCGGGGACACGAGAGCTGAGCGCACACCAAATCCACACCGCTCCTCCCGGTCCCCTCGTCACCCCTCTTCTTGCCTCATGGACACACCTCTTGTCGCTCCTGTCTCTGGATGTTTAATGGCGTGTATTAGGGATCTGTCTGGACAGGAGCCCGTCCACCGAGTCGTCTCCCTCGTTGACGGCGCCAGGCCTCCTCAGGGGGTGAACAATCCTCCCACTTCCTATCCTCCCTTTCCATCAAACTTAGTAATAAATACAGCCCCTCTAAGGCTGCAGTCGGGCACAAGCACGAGACCGGAGCCCACAGACAGCCCTGGCGGGTGACAGCCAGAGGCCACACTCCCCTTCCCGGAGTCCAGAAGCACGCTGCGGTCGGCTCGAAACAGCATGGCAACAGCGGGGACGAGGTGAGCCCGAGTGACAGCCTGTTAGAACCAGACTTCCTGAACTGACAAGTCAAAATCCAGACAGTGTCCAGAAATCATTTTAATCTGAGCAGAAAGAAGTTTCCCAATACGATAACTCGAACACCAACGATCTCTCCAAACAGGTCATGAGCTGGACAATCACACACGAAGGGAACGCGGCCGGCCGATCTGGCCGCTCCCCGGTTCTCGCGTCCCGGTTTCCACACACTCCTCGTCCTTCAGGAAAATGCACAGGAGCTCGGGCGGCAGAGCGGCCCTGCGGAGACACGTTTCAGCGTGGCGGCTGCGCGCGTCTCCAAGACCCTCCGCCGCACCAGGAATCCTCAGGCGTCATTCCTATACAAGACGGCCTTGAACCCAAAAGATCGGTCTCATTTCTACCACCCTCTGTCTCGGTCACAAAATCAACACAGTCCTTAAAGAGTGAGGCCCACAGACTGTGACGTGTTCAGTTCGTTCGTTACAGCACACTTTACAACACAGGCTTTAACTCTGACCACCTCACTTGCTCACAGAAACGTCTACAAAGTAAAGAGGGAGATAAAGCCAAAACTCAAACTTGCCACACCTTCTCCATTCCATCGGTTCCCTTGGCAGCTGCTGGGAAAGCGTGGGATAAATAGAGGTAAATAAGTTCTGATCTCCAGCACCTACAACAGGAAGAAAGAGAAAGGCGGTTACAACATTTTCAGGAGAACGCGGACGACGCAGGCTCTAGGACTCACGGAGTTGGTAACTGCAGACAATTATGTATTGAGCAAGATGACATCACAAAACAAGATCGTTCCCCACCTTTAAATAACTGATCTCAAAAATAAAAATGAGTAAATAAATAAACAAGGAACTGCTCTCCTCTGACGCCCCTGCCCAGCTTTCCCCTTACAGCCCCTCCACGAGGCAGGGGCCACCTTCCCCACGGAGAATGGGGATCAGAGAAGCAGAGCGCCCTGCCCGAGGCCACAGAGCTAAGGAGCGGGGAGCCACCTCCCGGGACCGCGGCCCACAGGCACTGCTCCCCTCGACTTCAGGAGAACAGCCACAAACGCCAGGCAGAAAAGGAAACCCCGAGAGTGAACACGAGTTTCTTCACTGGAATAAAAGCACTAAGCACGGGAGGTGCTGGTAGGAGCTGAAACGTACGGGACTCTGTTCGTGCACGGGACACACGGACCACCGGGCGGGCCTCCTCCGCGCTGGCCCCCGCTAGCGGCTCAGGTTCACGCTCACGGGCAGCGCCCAGGCCTGTGAACGTGGCCTGACCTCATATCCGGGAAGGCCAGATACGAGAGGCCGGTGCGCTCTGAGCGGGGCCTGGCTGGGAGCCGGGCCGGACTGCACGCCCGGGTCAACCGGCTCCCCCCGCCCAGCTCTAGGGACCGGGAAGGTCCATTAGTGCTCATCAAATCACAGTAGAACCACATCAGTCTTAAGCTAAAAAAGAACCTTTTAATACAGATGACTCAAACCCTTATACCGAGGATCCTCTAACTTTAAACAAAAACATTATCCAAATTGCTTTTGTATTGATCTTAAGGAAATCATTGGGAATCGATGTGGGCCATTAACATATTTGCTTATTTTGCTATTGCGAACACTGAAGAAACAAGACAAGACAAAACAAAACACATCCCCCAAACCACAGAAGGGTATGGAGTCCCCGCTGAAAGGAGCCAGGTCCCCAGGCAGCTGAGCACCCTTGCGGGCGGGGGCGAGGGGACTGGACACACAGCGGACACGGGAGCAGACGGCGCAGACGGCCCGAGGCCCGGCCCAGCTCCACGCCACCAAACTGCCATCACCTACGAGCTGACTGGGCTTGGGGACACCGCCACCCCTCCTGTGCCTCGGAGGACTGCCTGCGAAGTAGAAAAGGAAGGATACGGAGGTGGTGGCCACACAAAGAAATAACCTTGGGCGAGACCTGACACATGTATTTCGGGTTCCTCTCACCACAGGTTTGGTTAAATAAAAACAGTTTTTACGCCTTACACTTATTTGGCAGCCACCCGGGAAGTCACTAAAGAAAACATGCGGTTGGCTGCAGACGTCCGGCCCAGGACTGCCGCTCCCCCGCCTCTTGATGGGGCCCCAGGGTTAACGCACACAAACGACCACCCTTCAGCAGCACAGCACTAAGGACGACCTCACGGACGCTCTCCCGTCTCCCTGGTGCCCACCGTCCTCGTTCCAGGGCCTCCCGGGGACACACGACATGTGTCCACGGAGCGAACAGCGGAACACCCCCTATGCCCAAGTGAGCTCCCGGGAAAAGCCTGTGACAACAGTAAACCTCGTGTAAATGGAGACTGTAACTTTCTTACATCCTCTCGTGGGATAAATGTTTAATTTGTGTCCTGAATTTAATTTTAAAAGGTTACAGGTCAACCAGCACGATAACTGTGGGGCCTGTTCTGAACCGAACTGTGCCCCCCCCCCCAAGCCACGTTCAAGTCCAGGCGCAGCAGCACTGAATGGGACTGTGTGTGGAGAGCAGGTCTCTGAAGAGGCAGCTAAGTTAAATGAGGTGTTTAGGGTTCTCAGGCCCTGATCCGATCTGACCAGCGTTGTCTATGGCCATACCACCCTGAACGCGCCCGATCTCGTCCGATCTGACCAGCGTATGCTCTGTCTCTCTCTCAAAAATAAATAAACATTAAAAAAATTTTTTCTAAGTAGCTTCTAAAAGCAAAAATGAGGCTTAAGACTGATGTGCTCAAGTTTAGAGAACCTGATCGAGAAATTGCCGTGTTTATTTTTCCACCCCCCAGAAGCCTGTTGAAAGAGTAAACTCGAAGTATTTATTGCAACAACTAAGACCCATGTGTGTGTCTGTGAAAGAGAGAGTGAGAGACAGAGACAGAGAGAGAGAGGGGGAGACATTTCAAAATAATTACTAAGGGCAATTCGAAGCATAATCCCATTATATAAACCTCTCTCCCTGTGTGTGTGACTACACGTATGACCCCGTTCTGGTCACTACAGGGGACGCATGGACAAGAGGACGAGGGAGCACACAGGGTCCCCGCACCCGCAGGCGGCTCCAGGGGCGCGTAGGCCACCGCAGACACAGGGAGCCACTCCGGCATGAAGGGAAACGCTGGGACAGGCCTCGCTCTCGGGACAGGGTCGCAGGCACTTGGGGCACTGCCCACACCTGCAGAGAAAAGCTCAGCTCAGGCACCACTAGCAAGACAGGCAGAGCTGGCGCCGGTGTGAGGACCTGTCTTATCACCTGTGCCGGTAGTTAACCAGATTTCCTGTTACGTGCAGCCACGTGACCGGCCAGACCTTCCGTAGTCCTGAATTATTACTGTCCTCTGAAATGTTTACAAGCATACAGTTTTCTGTATTATTCACGTAATTTAAAAGTTTTTATCCTAAAAGCAGGTAAGAACTAATGAAACACGGAGGGATAGAGAAAAATATGATTTCAGGGATTTAAGCATAACTGGGTCATATGTCAACAAACTCAACATTTTTCTTATCCCTTTACAACAGACGGGCTTGGGAACTCAATACAGAGAAAGTAATTAGTAACAAATCAACACGAAAAGGACAGTGATGTGTCCAATTTACAAAATATAACTAAAGACACAGATGCATCGCTCAGCTTCTAGACCTCCGACAGTGAGAAAACAGCTATTTCTGAAACAACTCTAATCTTCAAAGTCGATCATAACTAAATATAGAAACCTGTCGGCTACAGTCTTTTCTGACCCAAGATGCTGTCACTGAGATGCGAGTCTGAGCGCAGCTAAGAGCGGCCCGATGCCCCGCCCCCACGTGCGGACACCGCGCAGGCGCCCGGCCAGGCCCCTCACCGCTGCTCTGACGCTCCTGCAGCGGAGGCGCAATGGAAGCGTTCGCGTTCAGTCCTTTTGAGCATGAAACCTTTGTTTTAGGGTCCCCAGAACTACAGAGTCACAAAGTTATTTAGTGTCAAAACATTTTTGAAATTCAGATTCTTAATTCTTTTTTTAAGTTTATTTATCTTGAGAAAGAGTGAGAGAGAAGGGAAGGGGTAGAGAGAGGAGGTGAGAGAATCGCAAACAGGCTCCATGCGCTCAGCTCAGAGCCTGGAGGGGGGCTCGAACCCAGGAACTGTGAGGTCACGACCTGAGCCAAAACCAAGAGTCAGAGGATTAACCAACAGAGCCCCGCGGGGGCCCCCGGTTTCTCAGTCATCACGGTAGACAGCAACTGGGACAGAATCGATATGAGGTTGACACGGACCGCGCGCAGGACTTCAGGATGTCCTGCTTTGTGCAAAAACGCCTCAAACAAGACAAACCAACCACCGGCTCTGTGCCCGCTGGAAGTCTGTGTCCAGACCAAACCGTCCAAAGGGGCTCCGCCTGAGGGACGAGATGGCGGGGGTGTTCGCTTTCTGCACTTTGGGAACACAGACGTCTGAACCAAATAACATGAAGGTATTCTCCTTAACCTAAAACAAAAATGTCTGTACCTACATTGAAAAAGCTGCACACTTGTTGTTAATGACGCTCCTATCGTGTTTATGCAACAATTTTTGAAAGACCTTAGGACTCGGTTATGCCATGAGGCTTGAACGTGGCACTAAGCGGTAGCGCACGTCACCAAATGTGGTTTCAGTAGGAGACAGATGTAAACCATGCCTCCGGGGAAACACAGGCCCCATTAACAGTTACCTCCAGCTGGGAAGGACGCAGAGTGCTCGTACCTCTAGAGTCACGACTCCCGGCGATGTCCCCCCAGACACGTGGGAGGGCGTCCGGAGCCCCACGCCCCGCAAACACGCCCCCTCCCATGGCCAGGGCGCAGACAGGGAGGGCGGCCGCTCACGTGGTCTTAAATGAAGAGACGATCCCGAGTGATCCCCTGGGTCTACTGGGTCAAGGTCCTCACGGGGTGTATTTGGGGGTGGGGGGCAGAGGAGCCAGACCAAAGAGCTGGTCCCCTGAGAAGGGCAAATTGGCCGCTGGTGGCTCTGAAGACAGAGGAAGGGCCTCGAGCCGAAGAACGCGGGCGGCCCCTGGATGCTGGACAGCCCTGCTGGCCCCCTGACTTTAGCCCGGTGACACCCAGACTTCCGACCTCCACGACTGTAAGACAACACGTTGTGTTCCTTTAAGGCACTGAGTCTATGTACTTTGCTACGCACAAGAAAACTGAGAGTGCTGAATTGGCAACGACAAAGCCTGCGCACGACCTTCCCTCGGGGGGCACGGGCAGCCGAGCTAAGCTACACATGGTCTGGCACCAGCTGGGCGCCGGCCCGGAGAGTCAGAGAGGGGCCGTCCACTTACTGTCCGTACGCAGACAGCACGGTGGCCGCGGGCACACACGTGCCCCGCACGCGCAGGCCGGCCCGGGAGAAGGCCGCTCGGCGAATGGGAACCGAGGCCCGAGCACCTCCCTAACCTGCTGGAGGTCAAGCAGCTACTGAGCCTCAAAGCTGGGACTGACTCACCTCCAGGCCACTTGCCTCTGCACCCAACATTCTTCCCTACGGCTCTGGGTGACTTCTCCGTTTCTTCATTTTACTGAGCTAATTAATCTGCAGAGAGGCTCTGTCAAAGCTGCGGGGCTGAAGATACAGGTTCCTGCATTTGGAGGACGGAGTGCCCCCCCTCTGAGAACCGCCTCGCCGGGACCCTAGAGGCTACCCAGCCGTGGGGCGCCTGGACTAGGAACGGATGACCAACTTCGAGGCCCTTCTAAGCACGGGATTCGATGAGTCTATCTTTGAACAAATCCGTCAGAGGAAATATATAACTTATCTAACCTTTGCTTTACAGAGACGTTTTCGGAAAGAGCCATCCTTCAGGTGTGTGGCTACGGAATACGGAAGCAAGCTACAGTTGGGCGGTAGGCAGTGCGTTCCCGTCTGAAAACAAGGGGGAGGGTGAGAGTGAGAGAGAGAGAGAGAGAGAGAGACGGAGCGAGCACCGTCAGTTACCCGAACGCTGCACGCACTTGCCCACAGGCCCACAGACCACACAGGGTTGATTGCTCAACCGCTGTCGGTACAACGGACTTTCAAACGGACGGTAAGACGTCCCAGGTCTCGTGAGGATGGGGCGGTGCACAGCTGCTACACATTGTGTACCGTCAGCACCGTAATGAAACTGAGGAATGCTCCTCACCGGTAGCTCTTTCAGGGGAAACCTGGGATCAAATGCGTAATCATAGAATATAGAACCCCCCCCCTCCGCGACCCTCCCTGAGTGCCGCACATAGAAGGTTTCCACATTTGTGGGTTGGAGGTGGGGAGTGAGGTTAATGAGAAAAAACAAACAAGATCCAGATGTGATTCAGATTCGAGAAGCAGAAACCCAGGTTTAGTCTGTCCCGCAAAATGACTGGGAGCTGACCCCTCATTTCTGTGTATAAACACCGCCCTCTCTTTGTCACGAGGCACATGCTTGAAAAACAAGTGAGCCACCCCCCCCCCCCCAGCTCGGTGCCACAGAGGCCAAGGGGAAGGCAAAGTCATTTCCCACAGTCAGCATGACGGGGATGATGGAGAGCTCTCCTATCCGGCCGTCAGCCGTCCTGCCGAAACACGGGCGTTGAATCACAAGTCAGCTCCAGTGCAGGGTGCGCCCACGGCCCCGGCCTGCGCCGTGCACACTGGCCGCTACCCAGCGCTGTGCCTCCCTCTCCCGGCAGCCAGTCTACACAACAGTTACTACCCCGGGGTGTGATCAAAGGGGAAGAAGCACAACCTGTGCCAGTGGTAGTCAAGTTGTGTTCCGCGGGAGGGGGAAGGCGCCGCAGCCAATCCGCAGAGACGAATCGCAAGATACAAAGTCCCAAAGTCGTCTTCCTTTTCCGCGTGCAAGAGCGCCACAAGGTTTGAGTGAACAATTCTAACCAGGACTGTCCCCTTCTCTCGCACTCGGAGACCAAACACACCCTAAAACTCAGGAGATGAGACCGAACAAGGACTGGAGGAGTGCATCTAGGAAAAGAACACTGAAGACTTAGGCCTCATCGGCTTACGTATTTTTTAATAAAGAAGATGTGGGGTGGGGCACCTGGGTGACTCAGTCCGTTAAGCCTCTGACTCTTGATTTTAGCTCAGGTCATGATCTCATGGGGGACACTGCAGAGCCCTCATGGGATTCTCTCTCTGCTCTTCTGCATGTCCACACACATGCACGCATTCTCAGAATGAACTTAAAGAAAGTTTTTTATAAAAAGAAAAGAAAACATAGAATGACCGTAGCAGTTTGAATCAACATTCACAAGTTGAAGAGACCTTGCCTGCCGCAGGCCTGCCCCTGCCCTGGGGCTCCGCGGAGAAGGCGCCTGAGACCGCGCTTTCCCTGGGGTTCCCAAGGACCACCTTCTCGCGAGGCCTGGCTGCAGCTTCTGAGGGGTGCACCACCGTGGACGGGAAGTGAGCAACATCTAGCAAAAGCACGTGTTTATTAGCGCAGCCCCGCAACCCGTGAAGCGGTCTGTCCCGACAGGCACGCGCACAAGGCTCTTTGATTCAGGACTGTATGAAATAGCCAGATACGACACCATCCATCCCGCCGGACGGGGGCCAACTCGAGGAACCCACGGAACAGCTACGTAACAGAGTTCTACAGGGCTGTAAAAACCAACAGGAAAGATCTCCGGGAGATGTTGAGAAAAAAGGTGGGGGGGGAAGTGTGTGTGTGTGTGTGTGTGTGTGTGTGTGAGATCCACAATCTCCCAAGAAAGGGAAGTACAAATACGTATGAATCTTTTTTATGGAAGGCGAACACGCAGGAGAAGGAAGGGGCAGGGTGGAGAAGACAGAGGCATACACTCCGTCTTGCTTGTCCACATGCCCTGCTGGGAAGACTTGATTCTGAAAGCATGTAAATATTTTATATTATTACAAAACAAAGATAAACTTTTAAAAAGCATTCCCTAAAAACGTCAGAAAAAAATACAATAAAGGAAGTTAAATGTAAGCGCAGTGGGTCGTCTAAGCGCCGAGAAAGAAGTCGGACCAGGGAAGCAGTCTGAGCTCCTAGCAGGGCAGATCCAAAAGCCAGAGAGCTACTGAAAACGTTCTAAGTCTGGGTTCACAAGTCACGGTCAAGGGCAGAGGGAAAGACACTGCGAGAGGTGCTCCCCGGACCTGCGGGATCCTCATCACCTCTGTGCGCATCACACATGCTCATGCCCAGGCCCACCCGACCTGCTGAATCAGGGGCTGGGCTGGAGCCCGGGGTCAGGCTCTAGCAAGCCCTCTGGGGGATTCGGACGCGGCTCTAGTTTAGAACGCTCTACCTCTCTCATCCCCGAGCCCGCAGAGTGGGAAGAAAGTACGGCAGAGACAACAGCTAACTAAAATCCTCAAGTCCTGAAACTGAACTGAAAAGATCAGTGTGAACTTATGATGTATTTTACCTTTAAACTCCTAGCTCTGTCCCCTAGAAAGACGACCCAGCAGCAACCAGAAGCCCAAGCATGAGACTGGGGTGCCAAGCAACCTTTTTCCACCAGAAAGAATCAGGGCTCCTTGGAGGAGCAGCTGACCCCAGGAACGAGGCAGGAGACGAGTCTGGAACACGTCACACAGCAGAGACCAAAGCCACCAGCCAAGGTCCCTACAGACCGCAAGCCAACTAACCGCAGAGACGGAACACCACGGGGCGGTAAGGATGGCAGGGCGCCTGGGGGGCTCAGCCACCCCCTCGGCTCGGGTCATGACCTCACAGGTCGTGAGTTCGAGCCCGGCATGTGGCTCTCTGCTGTCACTGCAGAGCTTGCCTCAGAGCCTCTGTCCCCCTCTCTCTGGGCCCATCCAGGTGCTTGCACTCTCTCTCTCTCCCAAAAAAAAAAAAACCAACAACGGACAATGGACTAAAACAAATCAGGTATGTTTAAATCTTCACATTTATAATGAGACTTAAAAAAAAAGCTAACTGATCAGCGCTGGAGGATACAGTGAACCAACTCATTGTGAAAACGGTATGTAAAGGAAACGAATACAAGGCACTTAGTGTGCCTTTCCAATACAAACGACAGCACCGGGTAACCGAAGAGTACAGGTACATCCGCGTGTGCACATACGCATACACACACACACACACAGCTTTTACAGCGACGTTTCAGCTAACACGTGAAGAAGAAATGGCAACACTCAAATACCACCATTCTGCAAGGCACAGGGCATTAACGACAGGAGAATGGCTGCTACCACCAGAGAAAGGCCGGGGGACCCTACGTACCCCGATGGAAACCCGCCGTGATCATCCAACCCAAACCTGACGCAGCTCCTGGGAGACACAGAACCCTGATGACAGAGGATGGTGCCCTAGGACACCACGGGACGCAGCTCGCAAAGTGGGGGGGCCAGCGTGACTCGGCCACAGGACAAGGAACCTGGGCTCCTCTGTAAACTGCCAAGAACAAAACGGAGATGGAGGGAAACCGAGATTTGAAGGCAGAAGAGCACTGAGCTCCAAACCTTACTGGTATGCTAATTAATTCAAAGATGAAAAAAAAATAAAAGATATTGAAGATACACTGAAAATGTAAACACTGGGGCACCTGGGTGGCTCAGTCTGTTAAGCGTCTGACTTCAGCTCAGGTCGTGATCTCACGGCTCGTGGGTTCTGTGCCGTCAGCACAGGTCTGGAGCCTGCTTTGGATTCCTTCTCCCTCTCTCTCTGCCCCTCCCCAGCTCACACTCTTGTCTCTCTCTCTCAAAAATGAATAAACATTTAAAATATATTTAAAAAAATATATGAACACTGAGTGTTTGATATTAGGGAAATGTTTCAGGTGTGATACAGATTTTATAAAAGTCCTGACCTTCCAGGGGCGCCTGGGTGGCTCGGCTGGTTAGGAGTCCAGTTCTTGATTTTGGCTCAGGTCATGATCTCACAGTTATGAGATCAAGCCCTGAGTTGGGCTCAGCACAGAGCACTGAGCCTCCTTGGGATTCTCTCTCTCCTTCTCTGTCCCTCCCCAGCTCGTTCTCTCTCTCTCTTTCTCCCTCTCAAAATAAATAAATAAACTTTAAAAAAATAAAAATAAAACAATCCCAGCCCCGATCATTTCCAGGCCTGCTGTCTTGAAAGCCACACACGGTCCTCGCTCGGCCGCCATGGCAGGAGCAGCTCCAACAAGACCAATCTGTTTTCTCCCAGGGCTGGAGCCCGAAGTCCAAGATCAGGGTGCTGGCCACTCAGTTCCAGGTGCCTGCTTTCTCCCCGGGTGGGGCGTCCCCCCGTCATGCCCGAGGAGGAAGGGAGCGTGCTCGCCCTCGCGTCATAGGCCGCTGACGCCATCCTCGGGGCCCACGTCCTCCCCTAAGCCGCTCAGCACCCCAAGCCCCCCCCCCGTTCCCAGTGCCACCACCCGAGGATCAGGGCTCCACATACGACCTTCAGGCCGTGACACCCCCACGTACGGATAAATTACGTGGTGCGTGGGGGTCCCTTCAGAGTAACACAGGACTGGGGGGCATGGGGACCAAGACTGGCGAATTCTTCCCTCTGCTCAAGCTGGGTGAAGGGTCTGCAGGGCGCCTTCATACTGTCCTCGCTACTTTTGTACACTTCTGCAAGTTTCCATGATGAAAAGTAGAATTGCTGCAACTCGCCGACTTCTCTTGCCCTTTTCTTCCTTCCACGGCACTTATAACAATTGTATAATTTACTGCCCGTGCGTATTGGCTGCCTCTCTTGCTGGAATGTAGGCCCTTCGAGGCCTGGGGTCTTCGCTCAGGGGTGTAAGCAAAGCCCCTATGACGGTGTGGGCCAGGTCCCAGATGCTGAGTCCGCGCCTGCTCACGGGTGAGCCTGGGCCAACCCCACCCCGGCCAGCCAGGGCGCCGGCAGCACAGGGCGCCCTGCAGCAGAGTTAAGGCCAAGTGCGGGGTGTCAGGACATGTCCCCAGGCGATGGATGCAATTTTAGAACGGGAAAACTCATCCTGAAGGCTCCTAGCGGGGCTGCCTTACTCAGCTCTTAGACTTCGGAAGCGAGAATTTTATTTTACTCAACTGTATGGCAAGGGCTTTCTCTGAGGGACAATTTTAGGGACAAGCCCCCCTTCCGTGTGGGCAGATGGCACCTGCCTCCCCACCTCCTCGGTCACACCGCAGTAGGGAGGACACAGCCCTCACCGCGCAATCAAACATGGAGGGACCCTGGCCAGGCACAGCCAAACCCGCCTTCACTTCACAATGACCTGTGACGGCCATCCCGTGCCCCCTGGACACCTACTCACTGGCCCGCTCAGCTCCGCGTGCCCGTAAACGGTGAGCAGTGGAGGCAAAGGTCACTGCCCGGAAGGGTTCTTGTAGGTCCAAGGCTCCAGCTGCATGTTTGGCTCTAAAACATTTGCAGTTACTTGCCAACGCTCAACAGACCCGCTGGCGACACGGAACATTCCACACACACAAGAGCTCCCAGTGGAGCCAAGGTCTAAACCTGTTGTCAGTTTCCTCCGAATTTCTCTGCTCACTTTCTTTAAAATTTTGCAAACAAGGACCTAAAATAACATGAAGGAACAAAGCACGGCGAACACAAGCACAAGAAGCTAAATAAAGGCATTTATCCTCTGGGGGAAATACTGAAGGAGAGAGATTACCAAAAATGTCCGCTTTCTCCAAGATACCAGCCTACCTCGTGCCACCATCTAGAGCCCCAAACCCCAGACGCCAAGGGATCATTCCGGTCAGGAGATCAGCAAGGACAAGCCTCTACCATCGAGGCAGCGACAGAAAACCAGGGAAATGCGAGGGATGCTGGCTGATGTGCGCCCAGACGCCAACGCAGACGCTGGCGTGGGAATGAACTCGGCTCCCAAACGACCCGTCCACCTGCCGACCCCCTGAACCTGTGGATGGGATCTGACTTGGAGAAAGGACCTTCGTTGATGTAATGAAGTGCAGGATCTCAAACGAGATCACGCCCGATCATCCGGGCGGGCCCTAAATCCCACGACACGTGTCCGACACGAGGCAGGGAGCAAATGCAGAGAGAGAGAAGCCACGTGAGACGAGGCAGCCACGGGACAGAGACAGGAGCGTGCGGCTACAAGCCAGGGACCCAGGGGCGGCTGGCGGCGGGCAGAGGCAGGGAGGCCCCCGCAGGAGCCGCAGGAGCGAGCGCGGCCTGCAGCACCTTGGTTTTCCGCTTCGGTCTCCAGAACTGAGGAAACAGATTCCCGTGGCTCTAAGCGAGCAGGTTTCTGGTAACTTGTGACGACGGCCCGAGGAAACTAATGGATACGGATAAAATACAAAATAAAATGCACACTTTTTCTGAACACTACTCCAATTCACGTTTTAGCCGTATTTTTGGCTTTATCTCTTACATGTCAAACTAAACACCGCTGAACACGTAATTCAGAAGCCGTCCAATCACCAATAAACATATAAAGGGGACTAATCATCATGTAAATGCACCCCCAAACAACCATGATGACCTTGGGCTGGACAAAGGGGTCCTGGATACAGTATCAAAAAGTACCATCCAAAAGAAAAAAACTGATAACTAGACTTCATCAAAACTAAAAATGTTTGTACCTCAAAAGATAGCATTAAGAAAATTAAAGACCGCCAAAGATTGGGAAAAAATACTTGCAAATCATGGATCTAACAAAGGACAAATATAATGAACTTTTATAAGTCAACAATAATATAATTTTTAATAGGGCAAAAGAGGGGCGCCTGGATGGCTCCATAGGTTAAGTGTCTGACTTTGGCTCAGGTCACGATCTCACGGTGAGTTCGAGCCCCAAGTCAGGCTCTGTGCTGACAGCCCGGAGCCTGGAGCCTGCTTTGGATTCTGTGTCTCCCTCTCTCTCTGCTCTTCCCCTGCTCACGCTGTCTCTCCCTGTCTCTCGCTCTCTCTCTCAAAAATAAAAACATTTAAAAATTTTATTTTTAAAAAAAAGACAAAAGAGGAATCCCTGGGGGGCTCAGTCAGTTAAGCTTCTGACTCTGGATTGTGCCTCAAATCATGATCTCTGTTCAAGAGTTCAAGCGCTACTTCTCTCTCACTCTCTCTCTCTCTCTCTGACTCTCCCTCACTCACGCATGCATGGATGCCCTCTTGCTCTCAAAAAATAATAAACTTAAAAAAAAAAGGGCAAGGGACACCTGGGTGGCACAGTTGGTTAAGTGTCCGACCTCAGCTCAGGTCATGATCTCACGGTTCGTGGGTTCGAGCCCCACATAGGGCTCCTTGCTGTCAGTGCAGAGCCCACTTCAGATCTTCTGTCCCCCTCTCGCTCTGTCCCTCCCCCACTCCCACTCTGTCTAAAATAAAAACAACTTAAAAAAAAAAGAAGAGAGACAAAGGGGTACTCAGAATTGGTAAAAATGCTCAACCTCACGAGGCATGAGGGAAATGCAAATTAAAACCAAAATCAGATACCACCTCACGTCCGCCGGGATGGCTCCGATGGAAAAGACAGACGCGTGTGTGTCCACAGCAGTGCGGAGCGACCGGGGCCCTGGGAGGCGGCCGGTGGGGACGGCAGGCTGGACACTCCCTGGGAAAACATCGGAGCGGTGCCTTATAAAGCCACACGGCAGTCCTGCTCCTGAGAACCCTCCCACCCGGACGGGCGCGCCAGCGCCCCAGCCGCACCGCTCACAACGGCTAGAAAGCGCAAACGGTCCGAAGGCCCATCGACCGGGGGAAGCTCGTGCAGCCGCAGCCCCCGCCGCGGCGGGAGCTACCCGGAGATGAAAGCAACGAGCTACAGACGAAGGCACAGCCTCGGAAGGCGAGGACGACGGGCCTCCAGACGCCTCGGGGACAAAAGGTGGCCCCGAGGCTGCGTGCCACAGGACTCCACTTGTACGAAACGTCTAGAAAACACCAGCGCAGAGGGACCAAGCAGACGCGTGGTCCTGGAAGGGTCTGGGGAGGGGGGTGGGGGGGCGTGCATGCCGGGACTTCTCTTCTAGAGGGACCCCCGCACCCCCGGGGGCGGCCTGGGCAGGCGCAGGGGGAGGCGGCGCAGGCTGGTGCTTGGGGGAGCCACAGCGAGGGGAGACAGGCGTGGAACTGCACATAAACGTCAGAGATCAAGGGCCTCTGGGGCTGGACTGGCATCAGCTGTGGGAGAAAGAGAGGCGTCGTCAACGTCCCATTTAAAACCCAAATATTCAGCAAGGGCTCAGGGCAGTGGGAGCGACAGGTGTGCCCGGGGGACAAAGGCCGGCGGCCGGTGGCAGAGGGACGGGATGGCCCAGAGGCGGTGGGGAACCGAGTCCGTGCTCCCGTGAGCAGAGGCTCTGACGACCGGCACGAAAGCCTCCTGACGCGGCGGCCGCGAGGCCGTCACCTGCACGCCCGCGGACAGGCCACCGCCTCCGGCCTCCGGTTCCCACGGGCGCACCAGGCCGCCCGGCCCCGGTGCCAGGGGCACTAGGTCGGATGCCGCAGGGCTGGGGAACAGAAGTCAGACGCCGGAGTTTCGTCTGCAGAAACCAAATCGTACTTTCCTAGAAACTCCTCAGAAGCCCATCTTGTACATCAGACCTGGAGGCAAAGTGCACACAGAAAAGGGACTTCACCTCCCCGTGATCCGTTCAAATCCACCCAGAGTTAATGCACCAATACCGTGCGTTTCCCACCCACGGACCCTGGTGCCTCCCGGCACCTCGGCAAACCCACGGAGGCCCCACCGGAGAGCGTGTTGAATTTGTGAGGAGGACAGCAATGCCGGAGAGGGACCGGACCCCACCCGAGGCATTCAGTTCCAGTGTCAGGTCCTACACTCCTTTCAACAACATCGTTACATCGCAGGTTGCTATAAAAGGGAAGTACCACAACCACCCCCACCACACACACACACACACAGAGGATGGCACTGTCCAATAATCTGACTCCCAAGCTACAGAAGTTGTACAGTGCCCAACAGGTACAACCATCCCATTAATATGTTACTGTGGTTATCTAAGAATGAAATAAAAATGTTCCTTCTAATTTATGTGTATTAGTTTTCTCAAATAACTACTGTTAAGATGTAATACTTATTTAGTAAAAGTATTAGGACCTAACTAATAAATGCAATTATGAAATATTCTTCTTAACCTAGAGATACCACGAAAAACTTAGCCGCTAAAGTCACCGTGAACAAAGACAGTGTAGGAATCAAGGTTTAGCCGCTAACTTTTATCTGCTCAGTGGTTACTCTTCAGAGCGCTTCTCAACCCTGAGATTGGTTCTACGCCATCCCTACCTCACGGAGGAGGAGATCACTCAACGCCCGCGGTCACGCTAGAAGGCCTACCTGTTTTAAGCACGCACACTTGCGCGCGCACACGCAATACGTAAAATGCAGGGTGAGCACACGGGGCAGCACCGTCAGCCCCTGCCCTCCAAATACACCTCGCCAAACAACTGTGCTCCCCTCAGGACAAATGTGCTCCCCATCTCAACTGCTGATTCGCAAGCGGCTTAAAAATTTAATACAGACCAAGACCTACATTTATGTGCGTCAATTAAAAAAAAAAAAAAGACATGGGGCGCCTGGGTGGCTCAGTCGGTTGAGCGTCCAGCTTCAGCTTAGGTCATGATCTCACAGTTCGTGGGTTCGAGCCCCGCGTCGGGCTCTGTGCTAACAGCTCTGAGCCTGGAGCCTGCTTCAGATTCTGTGTCTCCCTCTCTCTCTGACCATCCCCAGCTCATATTCTGTGTCTCTCTCTCAAAAATAAACATTTAAAAAAATTAAATAAATAAATAAATAATTTTTAAAAAGACATGTTAAGTTACATTTCTGGTACTCAAACTGAGCGGTTAAATCACATGCACCATACTTTCAGGGTGGGTGGGAAATTACAATATGCAAATTTAAAAACCATAACCTGGGGGGAGGGGGATCTGACTCCACCAGGATCAAAGCATTTACATCTCTGCTGGGTTTTGCTGCCTTCCCCCCTTCCAATATTTATAATGTCAGATGTAAAACCCCAAGTACAGAGTCAGAAAAATAAAATACACAATCTAAGAAGTGACCGGTCAGATCAGACCATCCGGATGAGTGCTATTATTTTTCGAATAGTATACACTTCCATGTAGATAGCACGTGCCGATTGAGGCATGATGCCAACAGCCAACAAAAAACCCCACAAATCAGCGGAATTACACTAACTTTGTCCACTAAATGGGAGCTGGAAAAGGACCATATCTTTCCTATTTCCTAACACACCTTTGGACAGAAACCTAAGTCTTTATTCTACAGTGGAGAACTGAGCCAGCGGTTGGGGGTGGGGGGGAATCTAAGCCACAAGTTAAATTTAGATCAAATAAAACTGCTGGATTTGTTTCAGACTGTGCATTTTTCGTGATTAATAAGTTCTACTACAGGTAATCAAACCGCTACGATTCGGGGACTGACTCTCACCGAACTTCGTCACATTATTAGCACCACTACCCGCTCAGCGGACCTCTCTGTGCACTTCTCCGGGATTTACTAACTTAGTCCTGGGTCTGAGGAGCCCCCTGCCGAGGGAGTCGGGAGGAGGCGGTGAGAGGGCAGGTTCACAAACCTTGAATTAATTACGGACCAGAGGCCATGATGATTCATCAGTAGGTGCAGAATATTATTAAAATAACTCAGCAAGCTTTTCAAGTAGTAACGTATTCTCTTTACCCCCAGTCTCCGGGCACGTCCCACCTTTTCATGGCCACCCATGTGTGAGCAGTTCCTAAAGGTACCTGACCCAGTCACACTCAACGTTGTCCTAGGAAGGTCCTCACAATTCACTTCTGCTTAAAGTAAAATGTCCCCAATTCAATGAGAAAGATCAAAACCAGGCAGAGGCTCTGCCATCACCAGAAAAGGAACGAAGCCCGACTTCCCAGGTTCGGGGCTGGCCCGGTATCCAGGAGGAGAGGCCGCCAGGCTTGGAAATCAGAAATGTTGCAAACTTGAGACACTGGGTCCCTAAGATAAAAAACCTGAAGAACACGGAGCCTCCGGGTGGATTCTGAACAGGCGGGTTTCCTCTGGCCTCCGTCTCCTGCTCGGACTAGCTACTCCCTGCAACCCCGGGGGCCCGGAGAGCAGGCGGGACAGGGCCTCCTGGAGCGTCAGCCCCAACGCAGACACACGGAGCTGAGCTCAGGCGTGGACCTCCCAGAACCTGGCACTTTCAAAGGGACTTCTCCAGCTGACGTCCTCCCAAGCCCGCTGACAGGTCATGTGCCTTTTCAGACTCTGACTCGGTGTGGTGTCCACACCAGGGACAAGGCATCACAGCAGACCTGCAGGAAAGGAAGCTGTCCGCTAGCGGTCATTCAATATGCGTGTCCATCACCGTTCCCGCCCTGGACCAGGACCCCAGGAGCCCACAGAACCAGGTCGTGGACAGAGGACAAGTCAAGGGGGAGGAGCGGTAATCAGATTCTGCGGATCGCCGGGGGCTCCAGGGAGGCCCTTCCAGGACCCGGATTCCACAGAGCCCCACGGCCCTTCTTCCCCGAGGGCCCAGGGCGCCTTGTAATGGGGGGCCTCCACAGCGCCACAGGCACCTGTCCTCTGGGGCTGAAGGTGTGCGAGGCCTTGAGTAAGACTTTCAGGTGACAAATATTCCGGGGGAGAAAAGAGCTACTGCTGAATGACGCCAGGGTCCCAATCCAGAGGAGCCGCAGCCGGTGTCCCTAAGGAGGTCTGCCGGGACAAGAGGAAGCAGCGCCGGTCAATTTCAAACACACCATCTCTCAGGGATCTGAAAACAGGGAGCCCGCAGGGAGTGAGTCCACCCGCCAGAAAGATACAAAGTAAAGACAGGAAATAGACAAGACCCACAGAGCAGCCTGCTCCGGCCTGGGCGCCTGATCGTGCAGAGAAAGTGCCTGCCTCCAAAGCACGGAAGCCCACCTGGGAAGAACCACCTGAATACTGTCACTGGGAGACACCTCCCCGCAAGACAGGGAACCCTCGGCCACACGTGGACATCTCCCATACCCCCAGGACTCTTTGAAGCTTCTAACCGTAAAGTGACGATTACACCGTAAAGTGTAAATCAAACGGCCCCGCGTGCAGGGCGACAAGGAGCCACCCGTCTAGCGGCCCCGAGAGCGAGCCGGCCGCGGGACGCTCCTGCCGGCGCAGCTGGGGCGTGTCGGGCCGCATCCGTGCGGCGGGGCTGTCCTCCTGCTGGGGGCCTGCGGGGAGGGCTCGCGCGCAAGGCGCCCGGCTCGGCCGGCAGCTGTCCCGTCGGTGGCCGCGCACTTCGCACCGCTCCGCCCCATCACCGGCGTACGGTGTGCGCAGTGTCCCACCGTTTCCACCACTTCCCCGAACGGAGTGCGGACGCCCGCAAACTTCGTCCAAGCTCGCAACTCTCGGAGCCACGAGACCCTCCCACGGGATCGGAGGCGACAGGTCCGCCCGCACCAGGAAGGCCGGTCCTCTCGGCGCGCGGGGCACCCCGTTCGGCGCCGCGATCCCGGGGCGCGCCCGCCTCCGGGGCGCAGTCCGAGCGCAGGGGACCCGGCCCGCCAGGGCGTCCCGGCGGGGTCGGAGGTCGCCCTCCGGCTCGGAGGGCCCCGCCGCAGCCTCCGCCCCGGCCACACCTCCGCTCCAGGAAGTGGCCCAGCCGGGAGCGCGGGGGCCGGGCCGCGAGGGCTGGGGGCCGGAGACGGGAGCCTGGGCCGGGCGGCCCCGCAACGGCCGCCGCCCCCTCCCGCGCCGAGGACTCACAGGTGACGATGGGCTTGTTCTCCATGGTGTAGATCACCGGCGGCAGCGGCTCCTCAGGGGCGTCCATGGGCGTCCGCCGTCACCGGCCCGGCCCCCCGCGCCCCATGGGCAGCCCCGAGGCCGCGCCGGGCCAGCCCGAGCCTGAGCGGCGCCGCGACAGGGAGGCCCGCCCGGCCGCGCGAGGCAGCTCCTGAGCCGGCCGCCCGCCGCCGCCGGCCGCCCCACTTCCGGTGTCGGCGCCGCCGCGCTACCGCTTCCGGGGCGCGCGGCTTAAAGGGGAGGCCTCCGGCCGCGGGCGCGCGCTGTCCTCCGACAGCCGGGGGGGAGGGGCGGGGGCGGGCCCGGCGCCTCCCTGCCCCGCCCCCACGTGCGTCCTGAGCGTGGGTTCCACGCGGGCCGGCCGGGCGGCTGCGGTCCCCTTTCGGGCGCCCCCGCCAGCAGCGTCCCTTCGGCGTGGGGCCTGGCCGTGGGGGTGGGGGGGCGCGCGGGGACGCGCGGCTCTTCTCCAGGGCCCGCGGCCGAGGGTCGCCTCCACCGCCCCCAGCGTCTGGCCCTCCCCGGCTGCTCCGCCACCGCGACTCTCTGCCAGCACCTGGACGCGGACGCAGACGCGGCCCCCGGGGTCACCGACAGCACGTGGACACAAATGACCCCGGAGGTCACTGGACACTGGCGTGACCCTGAGGAGCACTGACATCATGTGGACACTGGGACGACCCTGGGGTCACTAACGTGGGGCACGTGGGCACTGGTGAGGCACTTGCTCACCTTTGCGGTCCGTTGCCCATAACCTCTCTCGTTTTTACCGGACACCCACCCAGTGCCTCAGGGGACGCCGTCAAGACAGCAGATTAACTCCTTGTGAAACTCCTTGTTACTCCTTGTGAAACTGCCCTCCTGTGTTTTCTTGTTAAACTGGTTTTAGGAAGTCGTGTTGGCGCCATGAATAGAGCAGGTGATTCACCTTCGACCCAAAGCCCGAGCCCCGCAGCACTGCGTTCCTGCTCCGGGCTCTCCTGGGAGTCAGGCAGCCGCCCCCACCCCCTCCCAGGTGGCTGGAAGGAACTGCGTCTTTCTGAATTTCCACAGCGGGTCCCCTCCACCCCTGCCTCCACCGTACTGCAAAATGCTAGACTTAGGGGCTGTGCCTTTTGCTGGTGCCCCCAACCCTCCCTCGTGCCCAGCCACATAGGGCCTTTCACGGAATGGGCATGTTTGGGAAATGCCACAAAAGTAAACTCTATTCGAATGCATGTAAGTTTCTTGTGCAAAGAAAGTGGTTTCGGGATGACTTTTGCAAATGAAATAAAATAAGTGTATGTGTGAAGTAGTCTGAGTGTACCCAGAGCTACCGAGTGTGTGTACGTATCACAGCATGTGCATTGTCGCTGGGTGAGGAGGCAAAGATCCGAGTTTCGGACAGCTGGAGCCCTTGAGGCAGAGCCCGGGAGAAGAAGGAACTAAGGAGGCCCCAGAGCCGGAGTCCACGTGACCTCAGCTGGGCCCAGAATGCGTGGGCGGGGTTACATAGGGCTCACATGAATATGTCCGTGTCAGAGCCAAGCATGGCGCAAGGGCTAGAGGTGAAGCTGGGCTTCGGGAGGGACCTCACTGATTCCTCATTAATGCCCAGGGCATTCAGCTGAGACACTAGATGGAGGACCATGTCCCCAGGGGCCAGCCAACTGTATCGGTGAAGGCCCAGAGGAGTATTTCAGGCTTTGCAGGTCGCATACAGTTTCTGTCTTACATTTAACTTTGGGATTTTTAAAAAGCAATGATTTAAAAATATAAAAACCATTCTTAGCTCAGGGGCCATAAAAAAACAGGGCATGGCCCAGAGGTGGTCTGTGAGCCTTAGGTGGCCAACTCTTGCCCTACAATAAGGCCTACACTAGACCTGCTTTAACAGTTTAATGCAAAGCCTTGACATGATCTGCAAGACAGCATTTGGATGTTAAATCTTGCCAGGTTCTGGGGCTTGGGAACATGTTGACATTCCTTGGATCCACCCTAACAAAAAGCATGAAACGAAGCCTCTCCAAAGTCAAGGTGAACTGCTAGCAAGAACAAAAGTAAGACTCTTCTGTGGAAGATGATCCAGAATCTCTACAACCTGTGATCTACCAATGCCCAATATATACTAAAAACTTACTAGACACAGGAAACCAGAAAGTGTAAACCATAGTCAAGACGAAAGACAGTCAATGGAAACCTGCACCCAGACGCCCTGATAGCGGGTTCTCAGGTTAAGACTATAAAGCTGCTGTAATTCACATGTTCAGAGAACGTAAGGAAATTATGTTCTTAATGAGGAAAGACAGAGACAGAGTAGGTATGAAAACAAATGAAAAGTCCAGAACTGAAAAACACAATAACTGAACTGAGAATTTCACTGTATTGCCTTAATAGCAGGTTGGAAATTGCAGAAAGAATCAGTGACCTTGAAGACAATCAAAACGAATGATTCAATCTGAAAAAGAGATAAAAGACTGAAAATAAAATAGGCAGAGCGTCAGAGCGCTATGGGGCAGCATAAAGTCCCCTAATTTAACACATGTAGCAGGAGTCCCGCAAGGAGAAAACCATCAGAATGCAACAGAAAGTTCATTTGAAAAAATAATGGCCAAAAATCCACAAATTTGATGAAAAACCTCAACTTATTGGTCAGGAAACTCAGAAGAGCCTCAGGAGAACACGTGCAAAGAAGCCGAGGTACAGGGTCAAAGTGTGAACAACCAAAACAGAGGATCTTAAAAGCAGACAGCAAGGGACACACTGGCCTCCGGGGAACAATGATGAAAATTTCCACTCAGTTCTCATCCGACACAGTGGCAACCAAAACTAATGGTATAAACCTTTAAAGTGCCAAATTAAAGGAAAAAACAACCCAAAATTCTGTGTCCAGCAAAGTTTTCTTTTTTTTAAGGTATGTATATACGTATGTATTTTGAGAGAGAGAGAGCGAGAGCGAGCAGAGAATGGGCTGAGAAAGAGGGAGACAGAGGATCTGAAGCAGGCTCTGCATCAACATCAGAGAGCCCGATACGGGGCTCGAACCCACGAACCGTGAGATCATGACCTGAGCCGAAGTCAGACGCTTAACCGACTGAGCCACCCAGGCGCCCCAAAAGTATTCTTTAAAAATGAGGGCAGGGGCACCTGGCTGGCTTAGTCAGGCTAAGCGTCCAACTCTGGGTTTCCGCTCGGCTCACAATCTCATGGTTGGTTCGAGCCCCACATCCGGCTTTGTGCTGACAGCATGCAGCCTGCTTGGAATTCTCTCCCTCCTGTCCCTCTGCCCCTCTCCCCACTCGCACATGCACTTTCTCTCTCTCTGTCTCTCAAAAATAAAGAAATAAACTTAAAAAAAAAAAGACTAGTTAAAACATACAGAATAATTGCGTGTGATGGCTTTCACACGGGGGCGGGGGAAGAGCCATAACAAGAGGGCGCTCGGGACGAGGTGGGTCAGGGACAGCTCCGGGCTGTGCAAGCGTTTTGTGTGTGAAGTGGAGAGTTTCAGGCGGGAAGTGAGAGGGAGGAGATGAGAAGGGTCAGAATGAAGAGCAAAGATCAAAGTAACACCACATCGACTCAACAGAAGTTGGTTATATTCAGCCCCTGAGCAAAACTACTAAAAAAGTAAAAAAAGAACAAAAACCTAATAGTTTGGAAGGATTTGTTAAGGAGCCAATAGAGAAAATAAAATGGAATAACATAAAATACTTGATGCATCTAAAAAGAAGGCAGGCAGGGAACGATGGAAGAATAAAGAACAGAGAGGAAGGACAAGAGAAGTGGTCAGTGGTCCCATGAAGTGACACTTAGCTTCCATTAGATCAGGGGATGCAAACTGAAGCGACAGCGTCATGTCACTTCACATCTACTCAAACGGTTAAAAGAATCTTTTTTTTAATTTTTTAATGTTTGTTTAGTTTTGAGAGACAGAACACGAGCAGGGGACGGGCAGAGAGAGAGGGAGACAGACTACGAAGCAGCTCCAGGCTCTGAGCTGTTGGTACAGAGCCCGATGCGGGACTGGAACTCACGAACCATGAGACCATGACCTGAGCTGGAGCAGGATGCTTAACCGACTCAGCTACCCCGGTGCCCCTAACAAGTACTCTATAAAATAGAGTCGACACACAACGTTACCTTAGTTTCAGGCGTACAACGCAGTGATCGAACACTTCTGTCTGCCGTGCTGTGCTCCCCACAGGTGCAGCTGCCATCCGTCACCATGTCACCATTCACGCCACCACACTGTCGTTGACACATTCCCTAAGCTGTGCCTCCATTCCGCAGCTTACTCCGTCCTTAACTGGAAGCCTTCCCCCATTTGCCCACCCCCATCCTCTTCCCTGTGGAAAACGGTGTGGACGTTCCTAGAAAATTAAAAATAGAAATACCAGGGTACATGGGTGGCTCGGTCAGTTAACCATCCGGATCTTGACTTCGGCTTAGGTCATGATCTCACAGTTTGTGAGTTCGAGCCCCACATTGGGCCCTGCGCTGACAGTGCAGAGCCTGCGGGGGATTCTCTCGCTCCTTCTCTCTCTCTCTCTCTGCCCCTCCCTCACTTGCTCTCTCTCAAAATAAATAAACTTAAAAAAATAGAACAACCGTATGATCCAATAAATCCACTGCTGGGTGTTCACCCAAGGAAAATGAAAACACGAATTTGAAAAGGTCCGGGCACCTCCATGCCCACTACGGTGCTATTCACAAGAGCCGAGGTAAGGAAGTGTCCTTTCCGGAGGAAGGACGGGCCGGGCCGAGCTCTCCCACTCCCTTGCAGATAACCCGCGGGCTCAGGAGCAAGAAGGGGCTCCTGGGCTCTTTTCCCTATGAGCAGGCCTGTCGGAACTCCTGTTCACATGGGAATTTTAAAAATGCTTGAATTAAGCACAAATACTGGTTTAGGATTCCTTTTAATAATGATGAACACGATGCTATTCCTATTAATCAATGTCTATTCTCTTTCCAGATCCTTTGCTCCTGAGATAGCATTTGGATTTTTTAAAGGTTGCTGGAACTTGTGCCCAAATAGTCTTTCCTGGTAGCCCATTACATGGTCTCCAGGCTCCAAAGAGCCTGTTAAATTATGTATTGGGACATTGCATCTGCTGAGGCTACAGGGAGGCAGCGTGGCGTTTGCTCTGTCCCGCCGCTCAGGCTCCCTCCATGGGCCAAAGGAATGGCCAGCCAGCAAACGTTCATAGCAGCTTGATTTGAAGGAGCCAAAAACCGGAAACAACCCAGATGTCCTCTGATAGGTGGCTGGGTAAACAGACTGTCCGCACCTGGAACTCTACAGAGCAATAAGAAGGAACGCACCTCTGGCAGGTGCAGGGACCTGGGTGGGTCTTCAGAGAACAGTGCCGAATGAAGAAATCCAGCTCCAAAGGTCACATGCTCCGTGATCCCAGTACTGAACACTCTCGAAATCACAAAATTGTAGAAGTGGAGAACAGATGAGTGTTTGCCAAGAGTTAACGAGAGGGTGCAGGGTAAGTGGGGAAGGGGGCTGAGGAATCCTGGTGGGGAAGGATCGAGGGCATCTGGGCTGTATCAACATCACCATCCTGTTGGGGTGAGAGACCATGCAAGGTGTCGCCTCTGGGGAGAAAAGTGGTAAAGGGCACACTTACAATTGCATGTATATCCTCTCAAAAGTTTAACTACATCCTCTCAAAAGTTTAACTAAAAACCCAACTGAGATTGGGGCGCCTGGGTGGCTCAGTGGGTTGAGCATCTGACTTTGGCTCAGGTCATGATCTCTAGGTCCATGAGTTCGAGCCCCACGTGGGGCTCTGTGCTGACAGCCGATCAGCACAGAGCCTGCTTCGGATCCTCTGACCCCCTCTCTCTGCCCTTCCCCTGCTTGCACTCTCCCAAAAATAAATAAATACTTAAAAACCCAAACTGACATGAAAGCAGTAATACGCCAGTCCCCAAAGAGCCCACAAGGCGAGCTGCATGATGCTCTGACCATGTTGACCCATGCTCGCGCCTCCGAGACCACGCTTGGGGCGCTGGCCGCAGGTTCGGTGATCCTGCCTCGCGCTCACCACGTGCTGGGAAGCGTCTCTGCCGCGCTGTGCTGGGTGAGGGGGCCTGATCCCTGCAGGTCAGACGTTTCCCGACATGCGTTTTAATGCCTACGTGCAACCAGGCCGTCTATAAATTATATCCTTGGGTGGGCAAGCGGCCCACAAAAGAAAAGTAGAAGGAGGAACAATTTCGTGGAGAAATAGTCTTCATCATGAGTAACCAAGGAAATGCCGTACAAACTTTTTTTTCCTACTAAACTAACAAAAACTTGGCGGGGAGTGGGGAGAGCCGAGGAAGGGGAGGGTAGCCCATTGCATTGCTCCACTGTGCTGGCGGGGCATCGTGGGCTTCCCTGAGCCACCTTTTCAATAAGCAGGGATTACGTTGTGTCCTGTGACCCGGCAGTGGCGCGGCTGCCTGTCTTTAAGGAAACGGTGTCTGTCTCCCGGGCCTGTGTGACTAGAAACGCACTGCTGCCGCATTCTTTACAGCATCACGCCGAAGTGGGAGCGATCCTGCTGTTCCCATCCCCTAACACCGGAGGGGCGCGGAGGTGGGGCGGGGAGGAGGGGCGAGGAGG
>PISW01010301.1:0-50986 GCA_004023785.1 Mungos mungo
GAGAGAGAGAGAGAGAGAGAGAGAGAGAGCACGCAGAGGAGGGGCAGGGAGAGAGAGAGAGACACAGAATCTTATGAACGCTCCAGGCTCTGAGCTGTCAGCACAGAACCTGATGTGTGGCTCAAACCCATAACTGTGAGATCATGACCTGAGCTGAAGTCTAACAATTAACTTACTGAGCCACCCAGATGCCTCAATTTATTTATTATTTTTGAGAGAGAGACAGAGTGCAAGCAGGGGAGGGACAAAGAGAGAGGGAGACACAGAATCAGAAGCAGGATCCAGGCTCTGAGCTGTCAGCATGAAAGCCAGATTCAGGGCTCAAACTCACAAATTCTTGAGATCATGACCTGAATTGAAGTCAGATGCTTAACAGACTGAGCCAGCTACGTGCTCCAGCCACATTAATTAAAGGAAAGTTACCATATTATCATTTCAATAGATGCAGAAAAAGCCCTTGACAAAATACAGCAACCATTTTATTAAAAAAAAAAAACTCTCATGGGGGGCACTTGTGGGGAGAGTCCCTGGGTGTTATATGGAAACCAATTTAACAATAAACTATTAAAAATAAAAAATAAGTAAATATATATATATATATATATATATATATATATATATTTAATAAGAAAAACTCTCAACAAAGTAGGGATAAAAGGAACATACCTCAACATTGTAAAGGCCATATATTAACGACCTACAGCTAATATTATCCTCAATGGGGAAAAACTGAAATATTTTCCTCTGTGATCAGGAACAAGACAGGGATGTCCACTCTCACCATTTTCATGTAACATAGTACTGGAAGTCCTGTCCACAACTATCAAGAAACAAAAAAAAAAAAATAAAGACATCCACATCGGCAAGGAAGATTTAAAACTTTCACTATTTGGGGATGACATGACAGTCCTTATAGAAAACTGGAAATATTCCATCAAAATTGCTAGAACTTATAGACAATTTCAGAGTGTCACAGTATACATAATAAATGTACAGAAATTTATTACATTTCTGTACACCAATTACGAAGTAGCAGAAACAGAGATCAAGGAATCAATCCCATTTACAATTGTACCAAAACCCATCAGATACCTAGGAATAAACGTAATCAAAGAGGTAAGAGACTATACTCTAAAAAGTATAAAACACTGATGACAAAAATTGAAGAGGACATAAAAAATGGAAAAATATTACATGTTCACGGATTGGAAGAATAAATATTGTTAAAGGCCTATATTACCCAAAGCAATCTACACATTTAATGTAATCACTATCAAAATACCACCAGCATTTTTCACAGAGCTGGAACAAGTTCCTAAAATTTGTATAGAATCACAAAGGGCCCCAAATAACCAAAGTAATCTATAAAGATAAAGGCAAAGCAGGAAGCATCCCAATTCTGGACTTCAAATTATATTACAAATATGTAATGATCAAGATAGGAGGGTATTGGCACAAAGCATGGATACATATATCAATGAAATAGAAGAGAAAACCCAGAAATAAAACCACAACTACATGGTCAACCAATCTTTGACAATGCAGGAAAGAATAAACTATTGAAAAATGACAGTCTTTTCAACAAATGGTGTTGGGAAAACTGGAAAGAAACATCCAAAAGAATGAAACTGGACCACTTTCTTCATACACACAAGTAAAATCAAAATGGATGGAAGACTTGACAGTGACACAGGAAGCGGTCAAAATCCTAGAGTAGAACACAGGCAGTGACCTCTTTGACCTCAGCCATAGCAGCTTCTTTCTAGACACATCTCTGAAGGAAATGAAACAAAACCAAAAATAAACTATTGGGACTTCATCAAAATAAAAAGCGTTTGTAGAGCAAAGGAAACAACGAAATTAAAATGTAGGCTACAGAATGGGAGAAGATATTTGAAAATGACATATCTGATGAAGGGTCAGTATACAAAATATAGAATTTATAAAAATCAATCTGCAAATAAAATAATCCAGTTAAAAAATAGAAAGAAGACATGACTAGACATTTTCCCAATGAAGACATACTGATGGTTAACAGACAAATGAAACAATGCTTAGGATCACTTATCATCAGGGAAATATGAATCAAAACCATGATGAAATATCACCTCACACTAGACCAAAGGGGTAAAATATAACACAGGAAAACAGGTGTTGGTGAGGATGCTGAGAAAGGAGAATTTTCTTATTCTGTTGATGGGAGTGAAAACTCGTGTAAGCACTGTGGAAAAAAAATACGGAGTTACTTCAAAAAGTTAAAAATAGACTACCCTATGATCCAGCAGTTGCACTAGTAGATATTTACCCAAAGGACACAAAAAATGATTAAAAGTGATACATGGGCCCAATATTTATAGCAGCATTATAAATAATAGCTAAATTATGTAAAGAACTCAAATGTCCAATGGATAAAGAAGAAGAGGTATATTTAATGGAATATTATTCAGCCATAAAATGAATGAAAGCTTTCCATTTGCAACAATGTAGGTGGAGCTACAGAGTATTATGCTAAGCAAAATAAGTCATTCATAGAAATAAAAAAAGCATAAGATTTAACTCATATATGGAATTTAAGAAACAGAGCAAATGGACATAGAAGGGAAAAAAGAGAGGCAAACTGAGAAAAAGGTTCTTAACTATAGAGAACAAATTGATGGTTACCTGAAGGGAGGATGGGGAGGGAAATTAAGAATGGAACTTGTAATGAATACCTGGTGTTGTATTTAAGCATTGAATTCCACACCTGAAACTAATATTATACTGTATGTTAGCTAAGTGCAATTTAAATAAAAATTTGGGGAAAATGTTTTTAGTAACTTTATTTGAACTTCCTTGAAGTAAAATACTAATATTGGAGAATACGGCACAAATTTTCTATAATGGGTATTAAAAGAATGATTCAACCCTGAAAATTTAATATTGTAATTGATATTCCTATATAGTCTAGTCTATAAATATCTGAGTGTGGATGTGGCATGGCAGTCCTTATAGTATTTTAGTTTATATGAAATTAGCATGAGATTAAATTACAACTATTCATAAGGTAAGGTATTAAGATAAAATTACGATTTCAGGTTTCAGGAAGTTATTAGGAGGGAAATTTTCCACGCTAGAAAGGTAGAATTGGGGCACCTGGGTGGCTCAAGTGGTTAAGCATCTGACTCTTGATTTTGTCTCAGTTCATGATCTCCCAGTTCATAGGATCAAGCCATGCTGTCGCACAGAGTCTGCTTGGTAATCTCTCTCTCCCTCTGTCTCTGCCCATACTCTCTCAAAATATATAAACATCTAAAGAATAAAAGAAAGAATGTTTGAATAATCAAAAGTAGAAAATAAAACATATATAAATTTGTTCAGTAACAGCAAGGTAGTATATTTTATCAAATCTAGGATACCATCAATTATAAGATACATTACACTTTATACCAATCAAGAGAACAGGTTTTACCAGTTGAAGTCTTACATATCACGAGTTTTAAGGGGCATCTTGTTTTTAGAGATGCGAGCATGAGAAAAAAAATCAATGAAATACTGTATAGCCTGAAATCCTCTTTGAATATTCCAAAATTTACCAAGAATTATTTAAAGAAACTTTGTACTCAATGTTGTACAAGACTTAATAATTAAGCCACCTTAAGGATAGTATTAAAGCCAATACTCCTGCAAGTTTCTACATTTGCAGCAATGTTTCAAATGAAGTTATTTGCATTAACAACAGAGATGCTCATAATGCTTTATTATGTATTTTGAAATACTGCTTTTCTCCTCTGTTATTAGTATTTGCTTTTCTTATAATGACGTCTGAATAGATTGCTTGAATTTTAGTTATTTGATTTGGAAATTGCCTTCTCTATATGTTCTGTGTGAAATCAGAGCACTAGCTTTTTATGCCCCAAGACCTTAGAATTACAGGGAGAAGCAAGAGGCATATAGGTTACAGCAAATATTCACTCATTCTGAAGTGATCAGTATACAAGGTTAAGGTTGGGGTCTAAAGGGAAGAAGACGTGATGTAATGTAATGAGAAAAGTTAAATCTTCTTTCCTCTCAAGAATTCGGTCTTAATCTCAAAGCTATGATACTCTGCGGAGTACTATCTAATGATCACTGGAGAGTATGACCCTAGAAATACCATATGTTTTCTACAAAACAACTAGGATAGAAATTACCTATTCCTTGTCTGGAGCTAATAGGTTACAATCTATAAGTAAATAATCAGGTTTTTAAAAAATACATCTGAAAACGAATTGGGTTTTAGATATTCGTGTTTCCAGAATAATTTATACTATTTTGTAGAGATAAGTATTGAATTTCCATAGCCCTAGAGAAGAACTAATCCAGAATGAGATTTTTTTCATAAATAACTGTCTCAAAAATGTACTTAATAGGAAAATGTAAATGTCCACATCATGTATTCAGTGTAAGATACATAACATTTTTATGACTTATTTTTCTCTTTCACAAAAATGTATTCTCATGTGACTTTTAAGGAGAAGATAAGTATAAGTATAACCCATTCAAATATTAGTGCCCTTCCCTATTACATATACTCTTTGCTATGGTGTTCCACATCCTGTATCACTAACACTTTTAGGTTTTAGTTTTCAATTGAGTCTTCTTGCTAAGTTGAAAAGATGTTAGGCAAAGAAAACTGAGAGGTTGGAGTATGACATAAGTTGAAATTAAAACTAATAGGGACTAGTAGAAATTGAGAAATAACAAGGGAAAGTAAAATAATATGAAAAGAAGAAAATTAGAAAAAGTTTCTCTTTGCAACAGTATAAAAATGTTTTTGTACTATTCATTTACTGATGATCCATGAATAGAAATATCTTTTTGAGGAAATGAATCATGATATTGAAATCATGAAATACTTATTTCTTAATAAATATTATTTCTGTAGAGTTTTATTATAGTGCAACTTCTACTTCTGCTTTTTCTAAAGCAACACAAAATTACTTGTTAAAAACAAAAAAGTGAGAGTGTTTTGTTCTCTGGGTTTCAGTTGCTGTTCTGTGTTTTTTTTTTTTTAAATAAAACATGAGAAAGTTAAAACAGCATGGCCACAGGAGAGGCATTAAAGGAACTGCACAGCTGAAAGTAAATTTAAAAAAAATCATGAGCACAATAGGATGCTAATATGCCAGTACTTGTTTCTTTACTCTGTGCCATGCCTGTAGGTCAAAGTCAATTTTTTTTCAGGCTGGTATGTCCCCTATTTAAATTGAGAAATGGGTATTCTGTGATGCTACATAGAAATATCATCACCTTCAAAAACCACTTCACTTTTTTTTTTTAAAGAAAATCATCTTTTCCCTCCTGAAACACGTTTTCTGTGTCTTTTTTTTAATCAATAGTCCAGTATGACCAGCATACTACTCTACTATTTGCCTGAACAAAGAGGAAATATGCACGTGTGTGTGTGTGTGTGTGTGTGTGTGTGTGTGTGAGAGAGAGAGAGAGAGAGAGAGAGAGAGAGAGAGAGAGAGAGGGAGGTTGCTCTCATTCATTGAATATAATCAGAATAAACTATTTCACAGGGTGTTGAACAAATATATTAAGAAATCAACATATATCAATTTTAGTCTTGTCTTTTCCACAGTGTATACGAGAAAAAATTAACAAATAAACTATATTTTATGTAAGGTCAGACTCAAATTTAGAGGGAGTAGACAAAAATCTTCTTTTCTTATGATTTTATCTTATGTTTTTCCTTAATAGTTTTTGTCAAATTGGTTTCCATATAACACCCAGTGCTCTTCCCCACAAGTGCCCTCCACCATTACCACCACTTCACTTCCCCCTCTCCCTCCCCCTTCAACCTTAGGTTCATTTTCAGTATTCAATAGTCTCTCAGGTTTTTTGTCCCTCTCTCGCCCCAACTCTCTTTCCCCCTTCCCCTCCCCATGGTCCTCCATTAGGTTTCTCCTGTTAGACCTAAGTCTTCTTATAATTTGAGTTATGCAAGGAAAGATTTATTTTCCATTTACCCCTCACAAATTCCTATATTAACATTTTTGTGGTGTCTTGAAATTTTCACATCATCTCTTTGGGGTGAAGCACTGAAATCTCATCTCAAAATGGATATCATTTCAAAAATAGGGAATATTTAAAGCCATTATCAAATATTAATTTACCTTGAGTGAATTTTGCTTTTAAAAAAGATAGAAGATAAATCTGTTATGATGGGGCAGGAAAGTTAGTCTCATAACCTGGATCCACTGTTGCAAGTTAGGTTCTGGAGGGGCAAAGGGGATTTATAAAAGGTTAGAGGGAGACCTCTCCTACTTAATAATGTTGCCCAGGACTAACCTTTTTATGTTTTAACTTATTATTTTTATTTATTATTAACCATTTGCTTATTTTCCTTGATTATGAACACATTTCTTCTAGAGATTAGGTTATCCTATGCAATGATTTATTAAAACAGGCTCCATTCTTGTAGCTACTTTAAAAAGTATTTACTTTAAGGTCACAGATTTTTACTAGGCTGCACTCTGATTCAAAGGTGATATTTTTGTTGCTTTATGTTTATTCAACCAGTTTTCTACAGATGTGTATATCCTAGTTTAAAGTGATGATGATGATGATGATGATGATGATGATGATGATGGTAACAATAAAAATCTTTGCATTTTACCACAGGGGGGAAATATTCCTACAAGTGTCCAAAGTAAATGGGATGTAAACTATGAGAACTTTTAAAATATCTTTAGATCCAAATGGAATTTGAAATAAATAATAATTAATTAACAGAAATAATTAATATTCATTGATGCTATATCACATATAAAACACAAAAGTGATGCTGATGAGAGTGCTGTTGGTCCTAGGACAGTATATTAGAAACTGTTACTTTATATTTATTTCTTCTTACCTCATACTTTGTACTCTATGCAAAAGCCACTTTGGACTTCTTGAAAGTTTTCAGGCCTCCTTATAGTCTGCTTTATCTACTGGGGACATCATTATCATGCCACTCCTATGTTACTGCCTTTCTTTTTATCTTTCATTTCAATTTTTTCCATCATTCAGTAATGAATATAATAGCCCTGCCATATGATCCAACAGGACAGTCTAACTTTTTCATCTTAGCTTTTCTATTTGTCTGTTTCAAGTTTTTATTTAAATTATAGCGGTTAACATTTAGTGTAAGATTAGTTTCAAGAGTAGAATTTAATGATTCATTCATCACTTACATACAACACCCAGGGCTCCTCAAAAGTGTTGTCCTTAATACCCATCAAACATTTACCCATTCCCCTCACTCGCCTCCCCTCCAACAACTTTATGTGTTCTCTATAGTTAAGAGTATGTTTTATGCTTTGACCTTTTCACCCCACCATGTTTATCTCTTTCAGTTCTTAAATGCCACATATAAGTTAAATTATATGGTTTTTGCCTTTATCTGACTGACATATTTCACATAGCATAATACAATTCATCTCCATCCACTTCAATGCAAAAAACAATATTTAATTCTATTTGATAGCTGAATAATATTCAATTATATACATACATACACACATACATGTATATACATACCACATATCACATCTTCTTAAGTTTTTTGAATGTTTATTTATTTTGAAGGAGAGAGAGAGAAAGAGTGGGGGAAGGGCAGATAAAGAGAGGGAAACAGGGAAACACAGAATCCAAAAGGGGCTTGAACTCACGAGGCATGAAATCATAACCTGAGCCAAATACAGACGCTTTACTGACTGAGCCACCTAGGCGTCCCATATACCACATCTTCTTTATTCATTCATCAGTCAATATGTATTTGGATTCCTTCCAAAATTTGGCTATTGTTGATAATGCTGCTATAAGCATCAGGGTGCATGTGTCCCTTCAAATCAGTATTTTTGTATCCTTTTGGTAAATACTTAATAGTTTAATTGCTAAATCATAGGATTGTTCTACTTTTAAATTTCTGAGGAAGCTCCATACTGTTTTCCAGAATGACTTCACTACTTTGCATTTCCACCAATGGTGCCAAAGAATTCCCCTTTCTCCATATCCTCACCAACCCCTACTTATTGTTTCTTGTGTTGTTATTTTAGCAATTCTGATAGGTGTGAAGTGACACCTCATTGCACTTTGGATTTGTATTTCCCTGATAACTGATGTTGAGCCTCTCTTCATGTGTTTCTCAGCCACCTGTATATCTTCATTGGGGAAAATGCCTATCCATGCTTTCTGCGCATTTCTTTACTGGATTGTTTGTTTTTTGGGTGCTGAGTTCTAAAAATACTTTGAAGATTTTGTGTACAAACCCTTTATCAGATATGTAATTTGCAAATATTATTCTCTAGGCTGACTTTTAGTTTTGTTGATTGTTTCCTTCACTGTGTAGAAGCATTTTATCTTGATGAGGCCTTAATAATTCATTTTTTGCTTGTGTTTTCCTTGCTTCTGGAGACATGTCTAGTCAGAAGTTGCTATGGCCAAGGTCAAACTGGTTGTTGCCTGTATTTTCCTCTAGGATTTTAATGGGTTCTTGTCTCACATTTAGGTCTTTCATCCACGTTGAATTTATTTGTGTGTATGGCATAAGAAAGCGGTCCAATTTCATTCTTTTACATGTTGCTATCCAGTTTTTCCAACACCATTTGTTGAAGGGTCTGTCTTTTTTTCCATTGGATATTCTTTCCTGTTTTGTCAAAGATTATTTGACCATAGAGTTGTGGTTTCATTTCTAGGTTTTCTTTTCTGTGCCATTGATCTATGTGTCTGTTTTTGTACCAGTGCCATATTGTATTGGTCATTACAGTTTTGAAATATTGCTACAAGTTTGAGATTGTGAGCCTCCAGCTTTGCTTTTCTTTATCATAATTGCTATACTATTCAGACTCTGTTGTGGTTCCATACAGATTTTAGGATTGTTTGTTCTAGCTCTGTGAAATTGCTGGTAGTATTATGATAGGGATGGCATTAAATGTGTAGATTACTTTGGGCAGTATAGACATTTTAACACATTGTTTCCTTCAATCCATGACTATTGGATGTTTTTCTATTTATTTGTGTCCTCTTCGATTTTTTTCATAAGTGGTCTACACTTTTCATAATAGAGATCTTTTATGTCTTTGGTTAGGTTATTCCTGGGATCTGATGGGTTTTGGTGCAATTGTAAATGGGATTGATTTCCCAATTTCTCTTTCTGTTGCTTCATTTTTGATGTATACAATGCAAACTATGTACATTGTTTTTGTATACTATAAGTTTACTGAATTCATGCATCAGTTCTAGCAGTTTTTGAATGGAGTCTTTCACGTTTTCCATATAAAGTATCAGGTCATCTGTGTATAGTGATAGTTTGACTTTTTCATAGCTGATTTGGATCATTTTAATTTCTTTTTGTTGTCTGTTTGCTGAGGCTAGGACTTCCAGTACCATGTTGAATAGCAGTGGTGAGAGTAAACACTCCATCCTGTTCCTGACCTTAGAGGAAAAGCTCTCAGTTTTTCATGATTGAGAAAGATATTAGCTGTGGGTATTTCATATATGGCCTTTATGATGTTGAGTTATATTCCTTCTATCCCTACTTTGTTGTGAGTTCCATTAAGAATGGATGCTGTACATTGTCAAGTGTTTTTCTGTATCTATTGAGAGGATCATATGGTTCTAACCTTTCTTTTATTAAGATGGAGTATCATGTTGATTGATTTGCAAATATTGAACCACCCTTGCAGCCCAGGAATAATTCCTACGTGATCATGGTGAATGAGTCTTTTAATGTACTGTTGGATTAGATTTGCTAATATTTAGTTTAGAATTTTTGCTTCCATGTTCATCAGGGATATTGGCCTGCAATTCTCCTTTTTAGTATAGTCTTTCAAAGAACCATTTCCTGGTTTCAATGATATGTTTTACTGATTTTTTAAAACTTCTATATCATTTATTTTTGCTCTCATCTTTATTATTTCACTTCTGCTGGTTTAGGCTTCATTTGTTGTTCTTTTTCTAGCTCCTTTAGGTGTAAAGTTAGTTGTTTAAGATTTTTCTTGCTTCTGGAGGTAGCCTATATTGATATATACTTCCTCTTGAAATGACTTTTGCTGCATTCTAAAGGTTTTGGTCCATCATGTTTTCATTTCATTTATTTCCACGTATTTATTTTTATTTTTTCCTTTAATATCTTGGGTTATCTGTTCATTATATAGTAGTATGCTGTTTAACCTCCATGTATTCGGGGTCTTTCCAATTGTTTTTCTTATGGTTGATTTCAAGTTTACGGTATTGTGGTCAGGAAATATGCATGGTATGATCTCAATCTTTTTGTATTTGTTGAGGATCTCAGGGCTAATCTTAAATTTACACATATTAAAAATATGTTATAGAATTAGCTATTTCTCAGGTGTGCTAGATATTTTGTGACACTTATCAGAAAGAGCAGCTAAAGGCTCTTTCTGTGCTGTAGAGGAAAATGTGTTTCTCACCAAAACAAAAATCTGAAATTGAAACCTGAGAGTACCAGTAAGTGCATGTGAGTTTCCTAATTGATCACAAACATCCTTAACCTACAGGAATACATGTTTAAGTTTATAACATGTAGTAGAGTCATTTTTGCAAGCTACTTTGCAGTTATAGCTAACATGTAGATTGAATTTGCTGCTTTCTAAGTAGTAAAAGATTGTGTTCCTGTGATATTTGAGTGTTAGTAGACATTCGGTTTTTTATTGTAGTTAAATATATATAACATAAAATTTACAATTTTAACCATTTTAAGTTTAAAGTACTATGGGATTAAGTAAATTTACATTTTTGTGCAATTATCACCACCTTATACTTCCAGGAGGTTTTTTGTTTTTTGTTTTTTTGTTTTTTCCAAACTGAAACTCTGCTTACAGAGCACACAGTAACTTCCCATCTCCCTATGTCCAGCCTCTGGAAACTACTTCTCCCTTCTATATCTATGAATTTGACTGTTCTATATATCTCATATAAGTGGAATCATACAGCACTTTTTCCTTGACAAGCTTATATCACTTAGCCTACAGGCTCATCCATGTTATAGCATATGTCAGAATTTAATTTCTTTTTAAAGCTAAATTATAACCCATTGAGGTATATACTATATTTTGTTTATATGTTCATCTTCTGAAGGACACTTAGGTTGATTCCACTGTTTTAGTTATGTAAGAAATGCTGCTACAAACATGAGTGTATTAATATTTGATTGGGTGTCTGCTTTTAATTCTATTGGTATATATACTCAGAAGTGAAGTTGCTGAATCATTCATTCTATGTTTAATTGTTTATGAAGAATTCTCACATTGTTTTCCACAGCAGCTCTACAACTTCACATTGTCACCAGCAACACATAGGGGTTCAAATTTCTCCATATCCTTTCCAACATTTTTTTTGGACAATAATCATCCTAATGAGTATAAAGTGGCATCTGATTGAGGTTTTTGTGGACTTTTTTTGTTTCAATATTTTATTTAAATTCCAGTTAGTTAAAATATCTTGTAATATTAGTTTCAGGTGTAAAATTTAATGATTCATCATTTATATATAACACCCAGCACTCATCATCTCAGCAAGTGTTATCCTTAATACCCATCAACTATTTAACCTATTCCGCTGTCCACCTCCTATCCAGCAACTTTTTAGTTTGTTATCTATAGTTTAGAATCTGTTTCTGATTGGCCTCACTGTTCTTCCTCCTGATGTTCATTTCTTTTTTCCTAAATTCCACACGAGTGAAATCATATGGTATTCGTCTGTCTCTGACACACTTAATTTGCTTAACATAGTACACTCTAGCTTTGTTGATGGCATTGAATATTGTAATATTCCATTCTTTTTTATGGCTAATTAATATTCCGTGATATTTGTGTGTGTGTGTGTGTGTGTGTGTGTGTGTGTATCACTTCTTTTGATCCATTCTTCAGATGTTGGACATTTGGATTCTTTCCATAATTTGTGTATTGTTGATAATGCTGCTATACACATCAGAGTGTATGTGTCCATTTGAATCTGCATTTTTGTATCCTACGTAAATAACTAGAAGTGCAATTGCTGTATCATAGTGTAGTTAGTTCTATCTTTAACTTTACATGGGACCTCTACACTATTTTTCACTGTTACTATATCAGTTTGTTTTGCCACAGTGTAAGAGGATTTTCCTTTCCCCACATCCTCGCCAATATCTGTTGTTTCCTGTGTTATTAATTTTAGCAATTCTGATATTTCATTATGGTGCCGATTTGTATTTCCCTGATGATGGCTGATGTTAAGCATCTTTTCATGTTTCTGTTAGCTATCTGGATGTCTTTGGGAAAATGTCTATTCATGTTTCTGTCCATTTCTTTTTTTTTTAATGTTTTATTTATTTTTGATACAGAGAGAGACAGAGCATGAGACGGGGAGGGGCAGAGAGAGAAGGAGACACAGAACCGAAAGCAGGCTCCAGGCTCTGAGCTAGCTGTCTGCACAGAGCCTGACGCAGGGCTCGAACCCACGAACGTGAGATCTGACCTGAGCCGAAGCCGGAGGCTTAACCGACTGAGCTACCCAGGTGCCCCTCTGTCCATTTCTTAACTGGATTATTTATTTTGTTGGGGGTGTTGAGTTTACATTTCCCTACCAACTAATTATGTTCCACATCTTTTCATGTGCTTATTGGCCATTTTTATATCTTATTTGGAGAAACGTCTATTCAAGCTTTATGTCCATTTTTAAATGAAGTAGTTTTGTTGTTGAGTCATAGGAATTTCTTATATTTCCCAGATATGAATCTTTTATCAGAGAAATGCTTTGCAAATATATTCTGTCATCCTGTGAGTTACCTTTTCACTCTGTTTAAAATGTCTTTGGTATATCAAAGTATTAAATTTTGATAAAGTGAAATTTACATATTTTTTCTTTTGTTGCTTGTGCGTTTGACACAATATGCAAGAAGTAATTGCCAAGCCAGTGTCATGAACCGTTTTTTTTTCCTGCTTTCTTATAACAGTTTAATAATTTTGGATATCTGACATACTTTGAGTTATGTCAAGTATGATTGCATATGACTGACTTCTTTATTCTAATTGAGAAATGTTACTTTGGTATATTCCAATGTTTGAACACTACTTTATATATTGGACCTTGTTCTCAATAAATTATGTCTATGATATCACTCAATACTGAAAATTGTCTTGTTAGATAAACACTATATATCTCTTTTTGGAAAAACAGACAGATAGACAACTTACCTAAAGTCACAAACCTACTAAGTGGCACACTGGGATTCAAACAATTTCTCTTTATTTTTTTAATTTTTTTAAAACTTTTGAGAGACAGAGACAGTGCGAACAGGGGAGATTCAGAGGAAGAGGAAGACACAGAATCCAAAGCAGGCTCAAGGCTCTGAGCTAGCTGTCAGCACAGAGCCTGACACGGGGCTCGAACCCACGAACCTTGAGATCATGACCTGAGCCGAAGCCAGACGCTTAACCGACTGAGCCACCCAGGTGCTGCAAATCATTTCTCTTTAATTCTTAAAACTATGCATTCACGATCTGTGCTATACAGGTGCAATACACACAACTTTTTTCCAGCTATACCTGGATTTTATTTTTAGCTTTTCAATTTACTAGTGTTATTAGGTGTATCTTGAGATAATGATATTGTTTGGCTTTACTTCATCTCATTTCAATCAGGAGACCAAGGTTTTTTTTTGCCAATTATGAAGCAAAAAGAGTCTCGTTCATTTGTTAAATCACGAACACAAGAAGTAAGTAATCTCTGTGCACCTGAGGGACAGACATAAGGGAAATCTGACAAAGCAGGTCAAGGAGGGAAGAGAAGAGAGATTCCTAGAAATTAACCAGAAATAGGGTTCAATACTTATACATGAAATTCATGTGCAAAATAGTGGCAACTCCCTCAGGGGGTTATAAAAACTCAGATGGATTGAATGCATGCTATAAGTAGGAAATTTGGGTCCTGGAATTAGTGATACAAGTTTCTCCTATCTCCCTATGTCACAAATAAAATAACATGAACCATGAAGTTAGCACTAAGAATAGTAATAAGTAGAAATCAACATAATCCAAAACTCTTAAGTTTGATGCTTAACCGCTAAAGATTGCAAATATCAATAACATAGGGTATGAATGTTTAATCTCTACAAATTGCAGTGTTATGATACTAAAAATGGGAATAATATGTAACTCGGGAAACTATTTAAGATAAAATATGTTAACAAATATATAAGACCAAGTGTGAGACAGCAAACCATCAAAATCCTACAGAAGAAAATAGGTAACAACCCTTGTATACCTTGGCCATAGTAACTTCTTATTAGACATGTATCCAGAAGCAAGGAAACAAAAGCAAAAATAAACTATTGGGACCTCATCAATGTAAAAAACTTTTGCACAGCAAAGAAAACAATCAACAAAACTAAAAGGTAACCAACTGAATGGGAGAAGATATTTGCAAATGATGCATCAGATGAAGTATTAGTATCCAAAATCTATAAAAAACTTATCAAAATCAACTCAACACCCAAAAACAAGTAAACAAGTGAAAAAAAGGGGGAAAAGACATAGTCATTTTTTGAAATAAGACATCCAGATGGCTATCAGACACGTGAAAATATGCTCAACAATGCTCATCATTAGGGATATACAAATCAAAACCACAATGGGATACCACCTCACACATATCAGAATGGCTAAAATTAACAACTCAGGGAACAACAGATGTTGGCAATGACGTGGAGAAAGGGGAAAACCTTTGCACTGCTGGTGAGAATGCAAGTGGTACATCCATTCTGGAGAACAGTGGAGGTTCTTAAAAAAATTAAAAATTGAAATAACTTATGACCCAATAATTGTATTACTAAGTATTTATCTAAAGGATAAAAAATGTTGATTCAAAATGGCACATGTGCCCCAATGTTTATGAAAGCACTGTCAACAATAACGAAATTATCGAGAGTCTAAATGTCCATCTACTGACAAATGGATAAAGAAGATGTGGTATATATATATATACAATATACTATTATATACTATATATATATACAATAAACTATTCCTTGGTGATCAAAATTCAGGCAAAGAAGGACAGATACCATATGTTTGCACTCATAGGTCTAACAGGAGAAACCTAACAGAGGACCATAGGGAGGGGAAGAGGGAAAGAAAGTTGGGGAGAGAGAGGGACACAAATCATGAGAGACTATTGAATACTGAAAAGGAACCAAGGGCTGAAGGGGGAGGGGGAGAAGGGAAGGGGACAGGTGGTAATGGAGGAGTGCACTTGTGGGGAAGAGCACAGGGTGTTATATGGAAACCAATTTGACAATAAACTATTAAAAATAAAAAAATAATAAAAAAGACTGAAATCTTGCTATTTGCAACAATGTGAATGGAACTAGAGTGTATTATGTTAAGTGAAAGGTCAGTCAGAGAAATACAAATATCATATGATTTCACTCATATGTAGAAACAAAATAGATGAACATAAGGGAAGAAAAGGGAAAATAAGATGCAAACACAGAATGAAGCAAATCTTAAGAGACAGATTTTCAATCTGTCAGTATTGATGATTTAATTACATCTAATTTTACTTTGTTGAGCAGTGGACCTTCTATGTACATTCAAAGAAAATCTTTCGAAATCAATATTCCTGAATCATGTTTTCATCAGGAATTGCTTACAAAAATGATTCATATAATTTGTCTACTTTCCAGTTAATAGAGTGGAAAACTGAATAAATAATGGATAAAATACTTACTTAGAAATTAGTAACTCTTAAGGTTCTATCATTTACTATCTGTTTGAACTTGGCAAGTTATTCAATCCCTTTGAGTCTTTATTTCCCCATCTATACTACTAGAATAACAATACTTACTTCCTTAAAATATAATGCAGTTTAGGAGAGATGAGGTATACAAAATAGCTTAGTCCAATGTCTAGAACACAGTAAGTACTCAGCAAATACTAACTTGTTATCATGCTTTGATGCTTACATATCAGCACCCAGAATATTACATATTAAATAAAGTAGTTTATGAGTAGAAAAAATAATGACTTTATTTTGTGCCTTGGTTTAAAAGATATTGGAAAATTTCCTGAGCCTAAAATATTTATACTACTACCACATTGCCAGAAATTTCAACGAAATAATTTTTGAGTAATTCCTCTGAAGCAATATTTAAAAAGTATACTTATATCAATAGAGATAATGTATTAAGATATTATCAGACACCGTTCTTCTCTCAAAGGAGGCATATTGAGATAACTAGTCATATTGGAATTGCAGAGAGGGCAAAGGTGAACTTTTTACTTCACAGATTTCTCTAGTCAGGTATTTTCTTTTAATTCACCAGTGAATGGTTGATTCTAAGGCTGAGGATGATAAGGACTCCAGGTGGGCTGGAATGTTGTGGTCTCTTCCAGAGCAGTCTGATTTTCCACTAAAAGATATCAAAAAAGAATACATATTTCCTGAATTTGGGCCTCCACATGTATGCATTTAAAGCAAATATTATGATCCTAAAATTTCTGAATCTCCTTTTCCTTCTAGGTTCCTGACTTCAAGTTAATTAGAACAAACTTCATTTCAGTTTTACAAATATCTTTTTGAGCATCAGTTTATGTGATAGACACTGCCTGGGATCCAGGTATATAGAGAAAAATTTAGACACAGTTTCAGCCCTCAATGAGTATGTGGTCATATGAAAAAGGCAAAACCAATTAAGCTGATAATTTTAATACACTGTGGGCAATACAAGGATAATATTATGAGTGTTATACAATTACTAAGGAGCCACACCAAACCTCCACCAGATATAAAGAAAAAAAGTGGAGTCAGGAATTATTTCAGAGATAAACCGGAGCCACAGGAAGATACTGATATAAGTGGCTTGAAAACTGAGCTTCATTTTTGCTAGAGAACTAAAATTGGCATACACTTTACTTGCCTCAAAAATCTAAGATATTAGCATTAATAAAAATGACAATTTTTGCAGTTATATTAGACACTCCTAAAGACATGAATATAAATAAGTGTATAATGAAGTATGAGGTCAACTCCAAAAATGAATGCTTGAAAATTCTTTTAAGTTTGAAATCTAGAGCCAAGGTAACTTCTTAAAACTTTATTCATTTCTTTTCCTTTACCAGAATACCAAAAGAGAAAAGTATACTTTTATCAGTTTTTATTAAAATATGTTTCTTTATTTTTTCTACAAGCCTTTTTATTTTTGGTAAAATTTTAAATTCTATTTTACTGCCATAGTTTAAATTTATTACATTTTATTGTATTCATTTTCTCAAATTTTCAAACATTTTCTTTTTGTTTTTCTTTTTTTCTCTTTTTTCACTAATAAATCAAGCTCCTTTCAATAACCATACCAAAAAGGCCTAGGATCTAAGATCATTTATTTGATGGTCTGTGTGTTTTTAAATATTTTAATTTTGATTTTTTACATTATTATTTCATTTTTTTAAATGATGAAATGAAAGAATTCACCCAAAAATAAAGAACAGGAAGAAATGACAGAAAGAAATTTAATCAACTCAGATACAAGTAAGATGTCTGAAACAGAATATAGAATCACGATAATAAAAATACTTGCTATGGGTAAAAAATAGATTAGAATCCCTCACTATGGAGGAATAAAAGAAGTAAGAGCTAATCAGGATGAAAAAAATGCTATAACTGAGCTGCAATCTTGAATGGATGACACAGCACCAAGGATACATGAGGCAGACAGCAAAAGAACAATATAGAGGACAAATTTATGAAGAATAATGAGACAGAAAAAAAGACGACTACAGCAAAAGAGGACAAGTTGAGAATTAGAGAAATCTGTGACTCATTAAAAAGGAAAAAATCAGAGTCATAGGGGTCCCAGAAGATGAAGAGAGAGAAAAACAAATAGAAGGGTTATGTGAGCAAATCATAGTGCAAAATGTACATGTCCTGGGGAAAGACACAGGAATCAAATCCAGGAAGCACACAGGACTCCCACAAGATTCAACAAAAGCTAACCATCAACAAGATATATCATACTCAGGTTGACAAAATACTCAGGAAAGGAAAGTATCATGAAAGCAGCAAAGTAAAAAAAAAAAAAAAAATCTTTACCCTACAAGGGAAGACAGATCAGTTTTCCAGCAGACCTATCCACAGAAACTTGGCAGGCCAGAAAAGAGTGGCAGGATATATGTAATATAATGAACTGGAAAAATTTGAAACCAGAATTTAACCAAGAAGGCTGTCATTCCAAATAGAAGGCAAGATTAAATGTTTCCCAGACAAACAAAACTTAAAGGAGCTTATGACCACTAAACCAGCCCTGAAGAAGTTTTAAGGGGGACTCACTGAGGAGAGGAAAGAAAAAAAAAAAGCAACAAAGATTAGAAAGGACCACAGAATGTCTCCAGAAATCCCAACTCTACAGGCAACATAATGGCAATAAACACATATCTTTCAGTACTCACTCTAAATGTTGATGGACAAAATACTCCAATCAAAAGACATAGGGCAGAGTGAGGGGCACAAATCATGAGAGACTATTGAATACTGAAAAGGAACCATGGACTGAAGGGGGAGGGGGATGGAGGGAAGGGGTGATGGTCATGGTGGGGGGCACTTGTAGGGAGAAGCACTGGGTGTTATATGGAAACCAATTTGAAAATAAACTATTATAAAAAATAAATAAAATAAAATATCAAAAAAAAAGACATAGGGTAACAGAATGGATAAGAAAAGAAGATCCATCAATCTGCTGTTGACAAGAGACCCACTTTAGACCTAAACACACCTTCAGTAAGTAAGGGGATGGAGAACCATCTATAATAATGATGGCCCCCAAAAGAAAGCTGGGGTAGCCATACTTATTTAAGACAATCTAGACTTTGAAATAAAAACTGTAACAAGAGATGAAGAAGGGCATTATATTATAATGAAGGGGTGTAGACATCAAGAAGACCTAACAATTGTAAACATGCTACACATGTGGGAAGACTTAAATATATAAATGAATTAATGACAAACATAAAGAAACCCATTGATAATAACACCAAAATAGTAGGGCACTTCAAAACCCTACTTACACCAAATGAATCAACCAAATAGAAATTCAACAAGGAAACAATGGCTTTGAATGACACACTGGACCAGGTAGATTTAACACATATATTCAGAACATTTCGTCCTAAAGCAGTGGAGTATACATTTTCTCCAGTGCACATGGAAAGTTCTCCAGAATAGACCACATATTGGGAAACAAATCAGCCCTCAACAAGTACACTAAGTTCTAGATCAAACCATACATATTTTCCAACCACAATGCTAAGAAACTCGAAATCATCCACAAGAAAAATTTGGAAAAATAACAAATACTTGGAGACTAAAGAACATCCCACCAAAGAGTGAATGGGCTAATCATGGAGGAGGAAATTAAAATGTACACAGAAACCAATGAAAATGGTAACACCACAGCCCAAACCTCTAGAATGCAGAAAAGACAGTTATAAGAGGGAAGTATTTGGAAATTCAGGCCTTCCTAAAGAAAGAAGGTCCCAGATGCATAACCTAAACTTACATCGCAAAAAGATGGGAAAAGAAGAGCTAATTAAAACCTCAGTGGCACCTGGGTGGCTCAGTTGGTTAAGCGTCCAGCTTCAGCTCAGGTCATGATCTCATAGTTCATGGGTTCCAGCCCCGCATTGGACTCTGTGCTGACAGCTAGCTCAGAGCCTGGAGCCTACTTCAGATTCTCTCTCTCTCTCTCTCTCTCTCTCTCTGACCCTCCCCTGCTCATGCTATCTCTCTCTGTCTCTCAAAAATAAATTTAAAAAAAGAAAAAAAAAACCCAGCAGAATACAGGAAATAATAAAAATTTGAGCAGAAATCAGTGCTATTGAAAAAAAAAAAAAGTAGAACAGATCAATGTAACCAGAAGCTGGTTCTTTGAAAGAATTAACAAAATGATAAACACCTATCCAGTTCGGTCAAAAAGAAAAAGGAACGGACACAAATAAATAAAGACAAGAATGAAAGAGGAGTGATCCCAAACAACACTGTTGAAATAAAAACAATTAGAGAATACTATGAGCATTTATATGCCAATAAATGGGCAATCTGGAAGAAATGGACAAATTCCTAGAAGCACATGAACTACCAAAAGTGAAGCAGAAAGAAATAGAAAGTTTGAACATACCCATAGCCAGTAAATAAATTGTATTAGTAATCAAAACTTTCCCAGAAAACAAGAGTCCAAGGCCAGATGGCTTTCCAGGGGAATTTTACCAACCATTTAAAGAGTGAACACATATTCTCTTGAAGCTGCTCCAAAAAGTAGAAATGGAAGGAAAACTTCCAAACTCTTTCTATAAAGCCAACATTACCTTGATTCCAAAATCAGACAAAGACTCCACTAACAAGGAGAACTATAAACCAATCACCCTGATGAACCTGGATGAAAAAATCCTCAACAAGATATTAGCCAAACGGATCCAACAATACATTAGAAAAAAATATTCACCACGACCAAGATTTATACCTGGGATATAGGGGTGGTTCAATATCCACAAAGCAAACAATGTGATTCATCACATCAATAAAAGAAAGCCAAGAACCACATGGTCCTCTCAATAGATGGAGAGAAAGCATTTGACAAAATTACAGCATACATTCTTGATAAAAACCCTTAAGAAAGTATGGATAGAAGGATCATACCTTGAGATCAAAAAAGCCATATATAAAAGCCCCAACCCTAATATCATCCTCAATGGGGAAAAACTGAGAACTCTCCCCCTAAGGTCAGGAAAAAGATAGGAATGTCAACTCTCACCACTGTTATTCAACATAGTCTTGGAAGTCTTAGCCTCAGCAATCAGACAACACAGAGAAATAAAAGGCATCCAAATCAGCCAGAAGGAGGTCAAACTTTCACTCTTCATAGAGGACATGACACTCTATATGGAAAACCCAAATGATTCCACCAAAAAACTGATAGAACTGACCCATGAATTCAACAAAGTGTCAGGATATTAAATGAATGCATAGAAATCGGTTGCATTCCTATACACCAATAAAGAAGAAACAGAGAGAGAAATCAAAGAATTGATCCCATATATAGTTGCACTAAAAACCATAAAATAGCAAAGAATAAATCCCCCAAAGAAGTGAAAAATCTATACACTGAAAAGTATAGAAAGCTTATGAAAGAAATTGAAGAAGACACACACAAAAAGGAAACATAATCCATGCTCCTGTATAGGTAAAATAAATATTGATAAAATGTCGATACTACCCAAAGCAACCTACATATTCAATTTAATCCCTGTCAAAAAGACACCAGCATTCTTCACAGAGCTAGAACAAACAATCCTAAAGTTTGTATGGAGCCAGAAAAGACTGCGAATAGCCAAAGCAACCTTGAGAAAGAAAACCAAACCAGGAGGCATCACAAGCTGTATTACAAAGCTGTAATCATCAAGAAAACATGGTACTGACACAAGAACAGGCACTCAAATCAAAGGAACAGAATAGAAAACCCAGAAATGCACCACAAATGTATGGTCAACTAATTTTTGACAAAGCAGGAAAGAATATCCAGTGGAATAAAGACAGTCTCTTTAGCAAGGGGTGCTGGGAAAACTGGACGGAGATATGCAGAAAAATGAGCCTGGACCACTTGCTTACACCATACACAAAAATAAACTCAAAATGGATGAAAGACCTAAGTGTAAGACAGGAAACCATCAAAATCCTTGAGGAGAAAGCAGGTAAGAACCTCTTTGATATTCTCCCCAGCAACTTCTTACTCAACACGTCTCCAGAGGCAAGGGAAACCAAGGCAAAAAGGGACTATTGGGACATCATCAAAATAAAGCTTCTGCATAGTGAAAGCAACAATCACGAAAACTAAAAGGCAGCTGATGGGATGGGAGAAGATATTTGCAAGGGACATATCAGATAAAGGGCTAGTGTCAAAAATCTATTATTAATTTATCAAACTCAACACCCAAAAAACAAATAATCCAGTGAAGCAATGGCCAAAATACAGGAACAGACACTTCTCCAAAGAAACATCCAGGTGACCAACAGACACATTAGATGATGCTCAGCATCACTCATCATCAGGGAAATACAAATCAAAACCACAATGAGATACCACCTCACACCCATCAGAATGGCTAACATTAACAACTCAGGCCAACAACAGATGTTGGCGAGGATGCAGAGAAAGAGGATCTCTTTTGCACTGCTGGTGGGGATGTAATTTAGTGCAGCCACTCTGGAAAACAGTATGGAAGTTCCTCATAAAATTAAAAATAGGACTTCCCTACAACTTGGCAATTGTACTACTAGGTATGTATCCAAGTGATACAGGTATGCTGTTTCGAAGGGGCACATGCACCCCAATGTTTATAGCAGCACTATCAGCAATGGCCAAAGTATGGAAAAAGCCCAAATGTCCATCAATAGATGAATGGATAAAGAAGTTAAGTTATATATACACAATGGAGTATTATTTGGCAATAAAAAGAATGAATCTTGCCATTTGCAACTACGTGGGTGGAATTAGAGGGCATTATGCTATGTAAAATTAGTCATCCGAGAAAAACAAATATCATATGACTTCACTCATATGAGGACTTTAAGATACAAAGCAGACGAACATAAGGGAAGGAAAGCAACAATAATATAAAAAAAGGAGGGGGACAAAACATAAGAGACTATTATATATGGAGAACAAACAGAGAGTTACTGGATGGGTTGTGGAAGGGGTGATGGGCTAAAGGGTAAGGGACATTTAAAGAATCTACTCCTGAAATCATTGTTGCACTATATGCTAAATAACTTGGATGTAAACTAAAAAAAAAAAGAATGGCATTAAATTTGCCATGGTCTTTACCAAAAAAAGTAAATGTTAATATAACAGATCAGAATTAGTAAAATATAGTGAAAAATCACTTATAGAGAAAATTAGAGCATTTAATTTACATATAAGAAAAGTAATATCTAAAATTAATCATCTAAGCTTTTCTTTTAGGAAATAAAGGAAAAGAACAGTTTTTTTAATCAGCAGAAATGTAATAAAATTGGAGTAAAATTCAATGAAACTAAATCAAGAAATCAATAGAGAAAAGTGTCAAAACTTAATACTCGGTCTTTCAGAAAAATCAATAAATTAGTAAGCTTCTATATGGACTAACTATAAGAAAATCAGCAAAAAATACTGAAATTCCTATTATGGGATACAGATCTCATGCACATTAGAACAGTAAGTGGAAAGATTGTAAACTATCTGCCCACAAATTTGGTAACGTGAATGAAATGAACTAATTCCTTGATATACTATAATACATTGATGAAAAAAAACTGAAAAGACATAAAGGAGCAGGGAGGCCTCAAAATAGCACAGTAGGAGGTACCTGAACTTATTTATTCCCATGAACACACGAAGATGACATTTATATCTATGTAAGTTACCTGAAGACTGGCAGAACAGATCCTTGACATTTAATCATAGAGAGGAGGCCAAAAAAAAAAAAAAAGATAGAAGGGGTGGAGAAGTGTTTGGAAACCAAATCTCTCACAAAGCTAACCAAAAATAGGAGGGTTACCACAAGAAATGAGAGGATCAGACCGTATGCTCCCATCACTGGAGACCCTCATTGGGAAGAAAAGACCCCAAAGTATCTGGCATTGAAAAGTTATGGGGTTAACTTCCAGAGATTGCAAAATCAGTGGGGCTTATTATTAAAAAAATATCTTTTTCTCTAAAAGTTTAAAATAGAAATACCATATGATGCAATAATTTCAACTGGGTGTTTAATGAAATGAAAAAATATTAATGAAAACATTAATTCTAAAAGTTATAAGATCCCTGTTTTGAAGCATTATTAACCAATGCCAAATGATGGAAACACCCAAGTATCCATCACTAGATAGATGGATAAAGTGTAGTATTACATCACCATAAATAAGGATAATATCTTACTATTATTACACAGCCATAAACAAAGGATAATACCTACTATTTCTGACAACATGGATCTAGAGGGTATTACACTAAGTGAAATAAGTAAGACTGAGAAAGATAAACACCATGTATTTTCACATATATGTGTAATCTAAAAAAACAAATAAAAATAAAAATAGAAAGCAGAATCTGACCTATAAATATAAAGGACAAACTGCTGGTTGCTGAGGAGGTGGGTAAGATGGGTGAAAAGGGGAAGGAGATATGGTTTCCAGCTCTATAATGAATTAAATCATAGGAATAGAAAGGTACAACATATGGGATATAATCAATGATATTGTAATAGTGTTGTATGATGACTGATGATAACTACATTTGTGCTGAACATAACATATACAGATGTTGAATCAATATGTTGTACTTCCAAAACTAATGTAACATTGTGTGTCAAATATGTTCAAATATAAAACAAACATACATACAATTGACCCTTGGGATAATAAAATAGTGGTGCTTAAGTGTGGGTTCTTTAAAAATCATCAGGGTTAACTCGGAGAGTAAGAGGGGACTAAGAAACTGAGTCCAAACACTTAAAATGCCAGCACAATAACTCAGCCTCAGACACAGGACATACATGGTAGTTTGAAGAGTACCTGAGGTATAGGTGGAGGAGATGTAGTGACTAATCTTAGAACATGTGCTAGGGAGGCAGGGATTTTCAGATTTTTACAGTGAGAAAAGTGCTGACAAGCACCATTAATCTTCCCCCTTCCCCAGCCTAGATAGCTGGAAACTTGCTGGAACCAACACTAACACTCTCCGTTTACCTTGTTAGCACTACGTGCCTTGTCCACCGACTCCCCTGAAAACTGGTTCCATCCAACCTACCTACCTCAGCAGAGATAAATCCAGTGCTGTCCCTGTCACATCTCAATATCCAAGCAGCCTCTTCAGAGACTGGCACCACATCAAAGTGACTCCTACTCTGGAGAGAAGGGGAAATAGCTCACACAGCAATCGGCCACACTTCTAGCAGTCCAGCCCCTAAATTATCTATTCAGGGAGCAACACCTGTCATTTCATACACTAGCAACAGGGGAAGACAGATGAATTCCAGACATCTAGTCTGACTTCTGGCACTGTCCATTGATCCTTCCGCATGCTCAGACATCACAACAATGCAGAGACCAAAACATTCCTAGTGCACCCAGAATAGGCAAAGCAGGTCTTTGCAGCCAGCGGGGTTGAAGGTAATAGCTCATCCACAACATTAGAATGCATGCGACCTCACTTACATGTGGAATTTAAAAGACCTTCCAAGAGTGTATTCTTTCTGGAGACCAGGGTGAAGATTACACTACATGGTGCCAAAGAACTTTTTCTACACAAAGCCACTACTTGCAAACTCAGCAGCTATAACTGCCTCCCAGGTACATAGAAAAAACAGTTAGACAAAATAAAACAGAGAAAATATGTTCCAAATGAAAGAATAAGGAAAAAAAAATATATCATCAATAGAGCTAAAGGGAACAATGATAAGCAACATGCCTTGAAAAAGTATTAAAAGTAATGCTATTAAAAGATATTCATTGAACTTGGGAAAAGTGTTGGACTCAGTGAAAAGAAACTTCAATAAAAAGACATAAAATACAAAAGAAAAAGGCAGAGATTAAAAATTCAATATCTCAAATAAAAAATATCATACAGGGAAAAACAACAGATTACAGGAAGAAGAATGAATCAGTGCTCTAGAAGATAAGATAAATGAATGACCAATTAAACAGCAAAAAATAATAGTAACAAAAATGAGAGGTTGGGAAGGACGGTGGCAGAGTAGGAAGACCCTAGTCTTGCCTTGTCACACAAACACAACTAGATAACTATGAAATCATCCTATATAGTTCAGAAATTGACCTGAAGACTGAAAAATGAATTCCATGACTAAAGGGAGAGAAGAGGCAACATCAAAAAAGGTAGGAATTAAGGAAACATGGTTTATGGGAGGAAGAGATTGTGGCTCCTACAGAGAAACATGACCATGATTACAGAAAAGAGTGAGAGAGGAGGACACAGGGTAACACACAAAGAGAACATGTCCCCAAAGCCATTGGCTTAGAAAATAAGATGAGTTTATTGGACCCACAAGTGTATGGCCAATTAATCTTCGACAAAACAGGAAAGAGTATTCAATGGACAAAAGACAGAGAGCTGGACAGCAACATGTAGAAGAATGAAATTAGACCACTTTCTTACACCATTCACAAAAATAAACTCAAAAAATGGATAACAGACCTGAATGAGAGACAGAAAATCATCAAAACCTAAGAGAAGAAAGCAGGAGGCAGCCTCTTTGACCTCAATCGCAGCAATTTCCTCCTTGACACATCCCCAAAGGCAAGGGAAATGAAAGCAAAAATGAACAATTGGAACCTTATCAAGATTAAAAGCTTCTGCACTGCAAAAGAAACAATAAAAAAAAACTAATAGGCAACCGACAAAATGGGAAAAGATAGTTGCAAATGACATATCAGATAAAGGGCTAGTATCCAAAATCTATAAAGAACTAACTAAACTTCATACCCAAAAAACGAATAATCAGGTGAAGAAATGGGCAGAAGATCTGAACATACACTTCTCCAAAGATGACATCCAGATGGCCAACAGGCACATGAAATGATGCTCAGCATCACTCATCATCAGGGAAATACAAATCAAAACCACACTGAGATACCACTTCACACCAGTCAGAGTGGCTAAAATGAACAAATCAAGAGACTATAGATGCTGGTGAGGATGTGGAGAGACGAGCACCCTTCTACACTGTTGGTGAGAATGTAAACTGGTGCAGCCGCTCTGGAAAACAGTGTGGAGGTTCCTTAAAAAAACTATCCATAGAACTCCCATATGACCCAGCAATAGCACTGCTAGGGATTTACCCAAGGGATGCAGAAATGCTGATGCATAGGAGCACATATACCCCAATGTTCATGGCGGCACTTTCTACAATAGCCAAATCATGGAAAGAGCTTAAATGTTCATCACCTAATGAATGGATCAAGAAGATGTGGTATATATACAAAATGGAGTACTACATGGCAATGAGAAAGAATGAAATCTGGCCATTTGTAGCAACGTGGATGGATCTCGAGGGTGTCATGCTAAGTGAAATAAGTCAGGCGGAGAAAGACAGATACCATAGGTTTGCACTCATAGGTCTAACAGGAAAACCGGAGAAACCTAATGGAGGACCATGGGGAGGGGAAGGGGGAAAGAGAGTTGGGGAGAGAGGGACACAAACCATGAGAGACTATTGAATACTGAAGACGAACTGAGGGCTGAAGGGGGAGGAAGAGGGGAGAAGGGGGTGATGGTCATGGAATTAGGGACACTTGTAGGGAGAAGCACTGGGTGTTATATGGAAACCAATTTGACAATAAACTATTATTAAAAAATAAAATAAGATGAGTTTAATTTTGTGAGTTCTTGCAACAAGCTGGGCTTAAAGCCTAGAGTGTAAAGGTCAGTGTGGTTGACTGGGATAGAGCCTGAAGTGCACTAACTTGCTTCTGGAAAGAAGGCAAGCAAATAACCCCAGGGAAGACAGCATGGAAATAGAAATCTGAAGAATACCTGGGGTATACAGTGGAGAGGTAATCTCCTCCTCTCAGAAAATATTCTGGGAAACAGAGTTTATAGACACACCACTCAAGGGGCAAGAGAGCTGTCTTGCACCATTTCCCTCCCCCACCCCACCCTACAACATAAACAAAATGCCATCTTCCAGAAGCAACACAGCACCAACACTGGCTGCCTAACTTCCTGACACCAAATTTCTCGAAGAAATGCAAAGATAGAGGGATTTATTCAAAATGGAATTAAACGGAAACAAGATATTAGGCCACCATCAGAGATCTACGTGTAACATATAAAAACAATCTTGATGGAGAATTTAAAAGCAAAAATCCTAAGAATATTCACAGGGCTTGATAGAAGAATAAAATACAGCAGTGAGACCCTTACCACAGTGATAAAAATTTAAAGAAAAATCAATCAGAGATGAAGAATGCAATAAACATTGAAAATATTCTTGATGCAGGGAAGTGCAGGCTGAAAGAAGCAGAGAAATGACTTAGTGACAGAAGACAAAATAATAATAATGAACCTGAACACAAGAAAGTCTATCCAACATGAGAATAGAACTAGGGAAATCAGAAAATTCATCAATCTTAAAAGTATTCATATTATAAGAATGCCAGAAGAAGAAGAAGAAGAAGAAGAAGAAGAAGAAGAAGAAGAAGAAGAAGAAGAAGAAGAAGCAGCAGCAGCAGCAGCAGCAGCAGAAGCAGAGCAGCAGCAGCAGAAGAGAGAAAGGGGGCAGAAAATATACTACAAGAAATAATAGTTGAAAACACCCTTGATCTGGGGGTGGGGGGGGTGGTAACCGGACATCGAAATCCAGGAGTTACAGAGAACTCCCAGACCAACATCAATACATATTGTAGTTAAGTTAGCAAAATACAATGATAAAGTAAAAAGAAATGTAAAAGCAGCAAGACAAATGAAGATCTTAACTTAGAAAGGAAAACCATAAGGCTAACTAGAGATTTCACCACAGAAATTTTGCAAGCCAGAAGAGAGTAACATGACAATTTCAACATGCTGAAAGGGAAGAGACTGCAGTCAAGAATACTCTATCCACCAAAGCTATCATTCGGAATAGAAGGCAAGATAAAGAGTTTCCAAGAAAAACAAAATGTAAAGGGCTTTCAAACCACTAAAGCAGCCATCCTAGAAATATTCAAGGGAACTCTGAATGCAAAGGAAATACCAAAAGTCAAAGAGACTCGAAAGGAAGAGAGAAATCCCCAGAAACAATGAAAACATTTCATACATGGGTACTAAAAACATACCCATCAATAATTATTCTGAATGTAAATGGGGGAAAATGCTCCAATCAAGAGATATAGAGTGTCCAAAAGGATTTAAAAACAAGATCCATCTATACAGTGTATAGAAGAGACCCGTTTTAGTCCCAAAGACACTGACAGCTTGAAAGTGAGGAGATGGAGAAATATTTATCACACAAATGGATGACATCAGAATGCTGGAGTAGCAATACTTATATTTAACAAGCTAGACTTTAAAACAAAGAATGTATAAGGAGACAAATAGCTGCAGTATATAATCATAAAGGGGACAGTACAAGAAGATATAACAATTGTAAATACTTATGTCCCCAACATAGCAGAACCAAAATATATAAAACAAATAATGGCAAATATAAAAAGAACTCATTGATAATAATACATTAATAGTAGGGGACTTTAACACCTAACTTACAGCAATGGGCAGATCATGTAACCAGGAAATCAACAAGGATATGCTTGGAATGACACACTTCCCAGATGGACTTCACAGAACATTCAGAATTTTCCACCCTAAAGCAGTAGAATACACTTTCTTTACAAGTGCACATGGAACATTCTCCAGGAAAGAAAACATATTAGGTCACAAAATAGGGCTCAATAAATGCAAATGCAGAAATTGAAATAATACTATGCACCATTTCTGACCACAAAAATATGGAACAAGAAGTGAACCACAAGAAAAAAAATCTGCAAAAAACAAAAATATATGAAAGTTAAACAATAAGCTACTAAATAATGAATGAGTCAATCAGAAATCAATCAAGATGTAAAAAATACATGGAAACAAATGGAAATGAGAACACAGTGGTCCAAAAGCTTTAGCATGCAGCAAAAGCTATCCTAAGAGGGAAGTGTATACCAATACATGCCTACCTCAAGAATAAAAGGCTCAAATGAACAACCTAATCTTATACCTTAATAATCTAGAAACAGTACAACAAATGAAGCTGAAAGCCAGTAGAAGAAAGGAAATAATTAAGATACCAAAGAAATAAATTTTACAGAAAACAATACAATAGAGTAGATTAATGAATCCAGAAATGGATTCTTTGAAAAAAATTAATAAAATTAAAAACTGCTAGCCAGATTTATTAAGAAAAAAAGACTCAAATAAATGAAATAACAAACAAGAAAGGAAAAATAACAATCAACATCATAGAAATATAAACAGTTATAAGAATATTATAAATATATGTCAACAAGTCAGACAGTCTGAAGGAAATGGATAAATTCCTAGAAACATAAAATACCAATACTGAAACAGGGAGAAATAGAAAATTTGAACATTATAATAACCAACAGAGAATTTTACTCACTAATAAAAATAAAACTCGCAACAAACAAAAGACCAGGGCCAGATGACCTCACAGGAATTCTATAAAACACTTAAAGAAGAATTAATGGGATTCTTTTTAAACTATTCCAAGTGATAGAAAAGGAAAGAAAACTTTCAAATTCATTGTATGAGTCCAGCATTATCCTGAAACCAAAACCAGATAACTATGGCACTAAAAATGAAAACTAAAGGCCAGTGTCCCTGACGAACATGGATGCAAGAATTCCCAATAAAATTCTAGCAAATCAAATGCAACAGTACATTAAAAGAATCATTCACCATGATCATGTGGGATTTATTACTTGGCTGCAAGGATGGCTCAATATCTGTAACCAATCAACATGATATACCACTTAAATAAAAGAAAGTATAAGAACCATATGAACTCAATACTGGAAGAAAAAGGATTTGGCAAAGTAAAACATCCATTCATGATTAAAAAAAAAAACTCAATAGAGTATAATCAGAAGGAACATTACTCAACATCATAAAGGCCATACACAGTGCGAAAAACTGAGAACTTTTCCTCTATGGTCAGGAACAAGACAGGCATGTCCTCTCTCACCCTTGTTTTTTAACATGGTACTGGAATTCTGACCCATAGAAATCATACAACAAAAATAAATAAGAGGCACCAATATCAGCAAAGAAGGAAAACACTGACTCCTTGTAGATTACATGATACATTATATAGAAAACATGAAGAACTCCATCCCAAAACTGCTAGAACTGGGAAATAAATTCACTAAAGTCATAGTATGTGAAATAAATGTACAAAATCTTTTGCATTTCTATACATCAATAATATAGCAGTATAAAGGGAATCAGGGTATCGGTCCCATTTACAATGGCACAAAAAACTAAAAGATGCCTAGGAATAAACGTACCCAATGAGGTGAAAGGCCTATACTCTGAAAAGTATAAAACACCAATGAAAGAAATTGAAGATGACACAAAGAAATGAAAAATAAAATCCATACTCAAGGATTAGAAGAACAAATGTTAAAATATCTGTAATAAACCAAATATTATATACATTTAATGCAGTTCCTATCAAAATAAACCCAGCATTCTTCACAGAGGCAGAACAAACTTCCTCAAATTTGCATGGAATTACAAAGATCCTAAATTGCCAAAGAAAGTTGAAACAGAAAAGCAAAGCTGGGGGCATTGCAATTCTGGACTTCAAGATATATTACCATGCTGGAATGATAAAAACTCTATGGTATTGGCAGAAAAATAGACATATAGATCAGTTAAGCAGAATAAGAATCCTAGAAGTGAACCCACAACTCTGTAGTCAATGGATTTGTGAAGAAAACTGGCAAGAATATCCATTGGGAAAATGACAGTCTCCTCAACAAATGGTATTTGGAGAACTGCACAGCAACATGCAAAAGAATGAAGCTGGACCACTTTCTTACACCATACACAAAAAAATAAATTCAAAATGGATTAAAGAGAAGAATGTGAGACAGGAATCCATTAAAATCCTAGGAAGGAACAGAGACAGTAATCTCTTTACATCAGTCATGGCAACTTTTTTCTAGATATATCTCTTGAAGCAAGAAAAACAAAAGCAAAAATAATCTATGATAAAAGTCTTCTTCACAGCAAAGGGAATAATCAACAAAAACTAAAGGCAACCCACAGAATAGGAGAGGATATTTGCAAATGATATATCTGAAAAAGGACTAGTATTCAAAACACATAAAGAACTTATCAGGGGCGCCTGGGTGGCTCAGTAGGTTAAGCATCCGACTTTGGTTCAGGTCATGATATTGCGGTTCATGGGTTCAAGCCCCACGTCAGGCTCTGTGCTGACAGCTAGCTCAGAGCTTGGAGCCTGTCTTCAGATCCTGTGACTTCTTCTCTCTCTGACCCTCCCCTGCTCATTCTGTCTCTCTCTCTCAGAAATAAATAAAAACATTAAAAAAAGAACTTATCAAACTCAACACCCACAAAACACATAATCTAGTTAAAAATGGGCAGAATACATGAATAGGTAGTTTTCCAAAGAAGATACACAGATGGGCAACAGACGTATGAAAAGATGCTCAACATCACCTATAGGCAGGTAAATGCAAGTCAAATCTACAATGAGATACCACCTTACACCATTCAGAATGGCTAAATTGAACAACACAAGAAACAACAGAGTTTTGCGAGGATCTGGATAAGAGGGAAACTTCTTATAATGTTGGTGGGAAGAAAAACTGGTGCGGTGACTCTGGAAAACTGTATGGAAGTTGCTCAAAAAGTTAAAAGTAGAACTACCCTATAATCCAGTAATTGCACTACTATGTATTCACCCAAAGATTATAGAACACTACTTCAAATGGGCACATGCACCTCAATCTTTATAGCATCATTATCTATAATAGTCACATTATGGAAAATTCCGATTGTCAATTTACTGATGAATGGATAAAAAAGACATTCAATATGCAATGACATGGATGGGGCTAGAGAGTATTATGCAACGCAAAATTAGTCAGAGAATGTCAAATACCATATGGCAATGTGGAACTTAAGGAACAAAACAAAAGAGCAAAGAAAAGTAGAAAGAGAGGAGGATGCATACCAAGAAACAGATTCTTAACTATAGAGAATAAACTGATGCTTACCAGTGTGAAAGTGGGTGGGGGTGAGTAAAACAAGTGATGTTGATTAAGGAGATCATTTGTGATGAGCACCTGGTGTTGTATGGAATTGTTGAATAATTATATTGTACAGTTTAAATTTTTAATTCCCTGTATGTTAACTAACTGGAACTTAAATAAAAATTAATATAAAATAAAAATTGAAATGAGAGGGATTTCTTCGTGGCTCAGTCAAGCATCCAACTTTGACCCAGATTATGATCTCACAGTCTATGGGATTGATCCCACATCAGGCTCTGTGCTTATAGTTCAGAGTGTGGAGTCTGCTTCAGATTCTGTCTCCCTCACTCTGTCCCTCCCCTGATCGTGCTCTGTCTCTGTCTCTCTCAAAATAATACATAAACATTAAATTTTTTTTAAAAAAACTGAAGGGGGAGGGAGAAGGGGGAAGGGGATGATGGCCATGGAAGGGGGGCACTTGTGGGAGAAGCACTGGGTGTTATATGGAAACCAATTTGACAATAAACTATTTTAAAAAAAGAAATTTCATTGTAGCTTTTACTTGCATTTCCCTGATGATCAGTGATGTTTGGCATCTTTCCATGTGTCTGTTGGTCATCTGTATGCCTTCTCTGGATAAATGGTATTATGTCTTCTATCATTTTGTTAATTGGATTTTTCATTTTTGGGGTGTTGAATATCATAAGTTCTTTATATATATTGATATATATTTGATACTAACCTCTTATTGAATGTGTCATTTTCAAGTATCTTCTCCCATTCCATGAATTGACTTTTAGTTTTGTTGATTATTACGTTTACTGTGCAGAAGATATTTATTTTGAAGTAGTCCCAATGGTTTAATTTTGCTTTTGTTTCCTTTGCCTCAGGAGACATATCTAGAAAGAAGTTGATATGGCCTATGTCAAATAAGCTACTGTCTGGGTTCTCTTCTAGGGTTTTTATGGTATCAGCTCTCACATTTAGGTCTCTAATCCATTTTGAATTTATTTTTGTGTATGGTGGAAGAGAGTGGTCCAAATTCACCCGTTTGCATGTTGCTATCCATTTTTCTCAGCATCATTTGTGGAAGGACTGTCTTTTTTCCATTGGATATTCCTTCCAGCTTTGTTGCAATGTAACATATAGTTGTGGGATCATTTCTTGGTTCTCTGTTCTGTTCTATTGATCTCTATATCTAAATTTTTCTGTCATTACCATACTGTTTTGATCACTCTAACTTTGTAATATATTTTGACATCTGAACGTGTCATACCTCCAGCTTTGCTTTTCTTTTTCAGGGTTTCTTAGCCCACCTGGGGTCTTTTGTGGTTCCATACAAATTTTAGGACTGTTTGTTCTAGCTCTGCAAAAAATGCTGTTGGTATTTCAATAGATATTGCACTAAATGTGTAGATTGATTCAGATAGTATGACATTTTAAAAATATTTGTTTTTCCAATCCATGAGCATGAAGATTTTCCATGTTTTTGTATCATCTTCAATTTCTTTCATTAGTGCTTTACAGTATTCAGAGTATAGGTCTTTCACCTCTATTGGTTAGGCTTATTCTTAGGTATCTTATGGTTTTTGATGCAATAATAAATTAGATTGATTTCTTAATTTCTCCTTCTGCTACTTCATAATTAGTGTATGGAAATACAACACATGTCTGTACATTGATTTTGTATCTTGTGCTTTTACCGAATTCATGTATCAGTTCTAGCAAATTTTGGTGGAGTCTTTCAGGTTTTCTATATATATATTATCATGTCATCTGCAAATAGTGAATTTTACTTCTTCTTTACCAATTTTTTTCTTTTTATATTCTTATTGCTGTAACCAAGACTTCCAGTAATATGTTAAATAACAGCAGTGAGAGTGGATATCCCTGTCTTTTCCAGAGCTGTACAGGAATAGCTCTGAGTTTCCCCCCATTTATGGTGATATTAGCTGTAGGTTTTTCATATATGGCCTTTATTATGTTGAGGTATAGTCCCTCTAACCCTAACCCCCAGTGAAGGTCTTTATCATGAATGGATGTTGTATTTTTTCAAATGATATTCCTGCACCTATTTAAAGGATCACATGGCTCTTATCCATTCTTTTGTTAATGTGATGTATCACATTGATTGTTTTACAAATATTGAACCACCTTTGTATCCCAGGAATAAATCTTATTCTGTCATGGTGAATGTTTTTTTACTTATTGTATTGTTGGATTCAGTTTGCTGTTCAGTTTGCATTTTGTTGAGGAGTTTTGAATATACGTTCATCAGAGATATTGGCCTATAATTGTCTTTGTTTGTGGGTTCTTTATCTGGTCTTGGGATCAGGGTAATGCCTGCTTCATAGAATGATTTGGCAGTTTTCCTTTTTTTTCTATTTTTTTTGAAATAGTTTGAAAAGAATAAGTATTGGCTCTTCTTTAAATGTTTGATAGAATTCACCTGTGAAGCCATTTAGTCCTGGAATTTGTTTGTTGGGAGTTCTTTATTTCCCTCAAATTTATTTATTTTGAGATAGAGACAGAATGAGTTAGCAGGGAAGGGGCAGAGAGAAGGAGAGAGAGAATCTCAAGGAGGCTGTGTGCTGTCAGAGTGGAGCCCAATGTGGCATTCAAACTCATGAACCATGAGTTCATGACCTAAGCTGAAACCAAAAGTTGTACACTTAACTGACGGAGCCACCCAGGAGTTCCTGTTGGGAGTTTTTTGATTACTGATTCAATTACTTTGCTGGTTATCAGTCTGTTCAAATTTTATATTTCTTCCTGTTTCAGTTTCAGTAGTTTGGTAGTTTATGTGTTTCTAGGAATGTAGCCATTCCTTCCAGGTTGTCCAACTTGTTGGTACATAATTTTTCATAATATTTTCTTATAATTATTTTTATTTCTGTGGTGTAAGTTGTTACTCATCCTCTGTCATTTATGATTTTATTCATTTGAGTCCTTTCTCTTTTTTCTTGATAACTATGGGTAAAGGTTGGTCAATTTTCTTATTATTTTTAAAATAAACCAGCTCCTGGCTTCATTGATATGTTCTATGGTGTTTTTTCTTCTGTTTCTATATCACTTATTTCTGCTCTAATGTTTATTATTTCCTTCCTTATGTTGGATTTAAGTTTTGTTTCTTGTTCCTTTCCTAGCTCCTTTACATATATAACCTCTTGCATATAGCAATCTATATTACATTGATGACCATTAATTTTTGAACCCATTCTTTTCTCATCTTCTCTTCATGTTTTAGATATATGTTGTTACATTTTATTTCATATCTTTTTTGGTGCGTTTCTTGGCTTACTTTTTACAGAAATCTTCATTTTCACTGCGTTTGTATTTCCTATCATTATACTGCCACATTTTTTGTCTCCTTTTTTATTTTTAAAAAAATTTAATGTTTTTTATTTACTTTTGAGAGACAGAGACAGTGTGATCAGGGGAGGGTCAGAGAGAGAAGGAGGCACAGAATCTGAAGCAGGCTCCAGGCTCTAAGCTAGCTGTCAGCACAGAGCCCAATGTGGAGCTCGACCCACAAACCATGAGATCATGACCTGAGCCAAAGCTAGATGCTCAACCGACTGAGCCACCCAGGAGCCCCTTTTTGTCTCTCTTTTACACTCAGTGTCCCTTTTAATATTTCTTGCACAGGTAGTTTAGTGGTCATAAATTTCTTTAGTTTTCATCCTTTGGAAACTCTCTTTCCTGCTATTCTACATTATAGCTTGCTAGATAGAGTGTTCTTGGATGAAGATTTTTTTTTCATCCAGCACTTTGAATATATCATGCCCTTCCCTTCTGGTTTGCTAAGTTTCTGTTGAGAAATCTCCTACTAGCCTTACGGATGTTCCCTTGAAGTTACTGACTTCTTTTGTCTCATTGCTTTCAAGATTTTTTTTTCCTATATGACTATATTTCAATATTTTAATTATAATGTCTTGGTGTTAGCCTACTTTTGTTGATTTTTATGGTAGTTCTCTGTAACTCCTGGATCTGGATGACTGTTTCATTCCCTATATTAGGTAAGTTTTCAGCTTTTACTTTTGCAAATAAAATTTCTACTCTCTTTCCTCTGTCTTCTTTTGCAACTCTTATAATATGAATTTTATTACATTAGATGGAGTCACTAAGTGCCCTAAGTCTGTTCTCATTTTTTCATAATTTTTATTTCTCTATTTTGTTCAGATTCATTGCTTTCTATTTCTTGTCTTCTAGGTCATGAATTTGTCCCTTTGCTTCTTCCAGCCTTTTATGCATTGCATCAATTGTGTATCTAATCTCATTTATTGGGCTCTTCATCTCTGATTCTTTTTAATTCTTTTATCTCTTTGGTAAAGGGCTCACTGATGTCTTCCATTCATTTCCCAAATCCAGTGAATATCCTTATAATCATTGCTTTAAATTCTCCATCAGGAATTTTACTTGTATCATGCCTTATCTTGTTCTTTCATTTGGGTTAAATTCCTCTTTCTTGGCATTTTGTCTAAGTCTCCGCCTTCTTCTGTGTTAGAAATTTCATTTATATTTCCTACTCCTGAAAGTAATAGCTTTTTAAAGAAGGGTCATGTACTGCCCAATACATGGTGCTTCAGGGATTATCTGTGGTGAATGCTTCATGTGCTCTGCTATTGTGCTCTGGTTGCTCTATCCTTTGGGCCAGTGTCCTGCAGAAGCTCTCCTTGACTGCCGTGGGTAATGTTCGGTCCCTGGCCTGAAAGTGGTGAGTTTAAATAAGGTGTGTTTCAGTCTACTGTGAAATGAGACCTGTTACCACCTCCACCTAAACCCAGGCCCTGAAAAATTCTCTGGTCAGGAGATGTGATGTGGGCTGGAGTTTGTGATAGTCTTATGGGGGAGGAGTGACTGAGAAGGGCATTTCCACTAATGCACAAGGTATGAGGTTTAATGTAATCAATTTAGGCAGCCTGTGTCCAAGCTGCTTTCCGTAAGTAGCTCTCTGTTTATGCGGAGGGCTGGGAGAGGAAAATGGTGCTGGCCAGCTTCTTTGTTCTTGGAGAAGTGTCTCCATGAAAGATGCCTCTCAACGATAGGCTCTGAGAAGAGCAAATAATCACACTGTGTGCCCCCAGTCACTCTTCTGATCACTATTTTCATGCCCCACATTGTCTGCCTTTTCTACAAGAGCAGCACAGTGCTCTCCAGGCTCTATCCCACCCAAGCCCCACTGACCTTTAAAACTCCCGGATTTAAGCCAAACTGGCTGCAAGCACTCATGAAATTCAGCCTCTCTTGTTTTCTTAGTCAATGGCTAAGGGGAAACGTTCTCCTCTTGAATTCTCCTGTGTCATCCTCTCTCTCTCTCTCTCTCTCTCTCTCTCTCTCTCTCTGCTTCCCCCCCCCCCATGACCAGGGCTCCCTCTAGTCCCCAGCCACCAGGACCCCTTTATCCCATAAACTGTGTCTCCACAATTCCTACCTTCTTTGAGGTGGCCTTTCTATCTCTTTGGTTGTTAATTTTTTTTTTCTGTCAGTCTTCAGGTCCCAGATCTCTGGGATATTTAGGATGATTTCATAGTTATCTACTTATATTCTTGGGATAAGGCAAACCTAGGGTCCTCCTACTCCACTGCCATCTTCCTGTCTCTTATCCTTATTTAAATATATGCAACAACTTGCCATGAGGTTGGAAAGGAGATCATACAAAGTTCCTTTGTTTAGAGTGAGACTTGATTGCCTGCAGTAGGACTTCAGAGAATAGTGGGGATCTTCGGCCACACTATGTATTTAAATCCTCAAAGGAAAGGGTCTGGTAACAGTTGGAAACCCTTAGTTTTTAGTACAAGCTAAAAGTTTGTAGAAATATCCTTTAGAATTATTTCTGTGAAATAGTTTTTTTTATGAAAGTACTAGTCAAATTCCTTAAGTAAAAATAAATAGGCAAACAAAAGTTTCCCTGAGTTGTCACCATTATTGTTTAAAGCTCTATCCAAGGAAGGGAAAAAATAAAATAAAATAAATAAAGTTCTTTGATGTAATTCCACAAGAGTCTAAAACTATCAGGGGATAGTCTGAATGATGGGAACGCTAACATCATAGTCTGTGTGCCTGTCACTCAGTAGGATATACAAACCAAATTCAGAGATTCCAACTATCCAGGTTTTTCTCCTTCTGTGGAGAAAACCTGGCTTTTACAGGGTCATATTTTCATTAGCTATTCTCAGATACTATTATTACTAAAAATGTTTGATGAAGAGTTTTTTTTGAAAAATTAAGTCCATTTAAACATTTGATGACTTACTATAACCATTCCAAGTGATACAAGTGGTTATTTTAAAGATTGATAGGTTGGTTTCTATTTATATGTATATAAATTTTTAACTTTTATTCATTATTGAGAGACAGAGTAAGAGCATGAGAATAGGAGGGGCAGAGAGAGGGGGAGACACAGAATCTGAAGCAGGCTCCAGGCTCTGAGCTGTCAGCACAGAGCCCGACATGGGGCTCAAACTTACAAACTGTGAGATCATGACCTGAGCCAAAGTCGGACACCTAACCGACTGAGCCACCCAGGTGCCCCTCTATTTATATTTTTGTAAGTTTCTATACAGCCTATAGCATTCTGAGTACTCAGTAAGATAGTGGAGTGAATGATCATTTTGTAGTATATAAAGTAATTTTATAAACCACATTTCAGCTCAAATTCAAGAGAAAACTAAGAGATTTACTTCCCCCACATAGGTAACAAGATGCTAAAAATAACTAGCAATTATATCATTTATAATGGCAACATTACTAATAATGATAATCGTTTAATTTTAGTAAACATCTTCTGGGAAAATGTCTGAAAATGCCACATAGAGTTTTTGATTATACCATTTAGAAAAGTAGCTTATTGGAGGGAGTATACCAATCCAAACTCTCCTCAAAACAGTTCTATCATCTTGGCAAGTTTCTGAGCACAAAATAATACTAATATTTTATCATTGTCAGCAGCCTCCATTTCAAAACCTGATCCAATTTCCTCTTATGAATCCTTTGAACATTTTTACATCAAGAAATATACTCTTTCAAATAGTCTGCTGTATAATCAGGATTTTTAAAGTTGTACAAGGTATATTAATGGTGGCAAATAGATCTATGAAAGGTGGTGTTTCTCCTGGTACTAGCCAAAACTTGGTAGGGTGTACTAGATTTTCTTTTATCATATTTTGGCATAAATGTTCTTGATACATGTTACAAAATAAATGTACCCTGAGAATACTATGCTATGATAAAGAAACCAGCCACAAAAGACCATATGTTGTATAATACCAATTACATGAAAATTTCAGAACAGGGTAATCTATAGAGACAGAAAGTATTTCAGTAGTTGCTTCTTAGGGGTAGGCTAGAGAGTCTGGGGTGTAGTAGGGAGGACAGGATATGGAGTTTCTTTTAGAGGAGATTAAAATGTCCTAACATTGATTGTGGTTGCGATTGCATATATCAGTGTGCATACTAAAAACATTGAATTGTATATTTTACAAAGGTGATTCATATGGTATGTGAAGCTAATCTCAATAAAGTATCTTAAAAAGTGAGACAGTTGACCCTTGAACAGCATGGGTTTGAACTGAACAGGTATGCTTACACCCAGATATTCCTTGTTAAATAAACTACAGTACTGGGTAAATGTACTTTCCTTGTGATTTTCCTAATTATATCTTTCATCCAACTTTATTATAAGAATACAGCATAAAATACATATAACATGTTTTTTTTTAATTTTTAAAAATGTTTATTTTTGAGATGAGAGTGTAAGCAGGAGAGAGGCAGAGAGAGAGGGGGACACAGAATCTGTAGCAGGCTCCAGGCTCTGAGCTGTTAACACAGAGCCTGACGTGGAGCTCTAACTCACAAACAGCGAGATCATGACCTAAGCCAAAGTTGGCCTCTCAGCGGACTGAGCCACGCAGGCACCCCCAACATAAAAATATATGTTAATAGATTATGTTATCAGTAAGGCTTCTGGTCAACAGTAGGCTATTAGTAGTTAAGTTTTTTGGGAGTCAAAAGTTATACACAAAGTTTTCAATGCATAGTGGTTCATGCCACTAACCCTCAGGTTGTTCAAGAGTCAACTGTACATAGTGTTGCATTGCATTCACTCACATTCTCCTCCCTCCCAGGACCTGACCTAGTAACTAACTCAATTCAATTAAAATCATGAGGAAACTGTGATATGCAATACACTGTGTATCATGATTGCAAAAAAATAAAAAAGATGAAGCAGACTCTAACTTTCAGGAGATTATAACAGAGTAGGGGTTTGATGATATATTAAAAATAACTATACTAATGATGATGGTGGTGGTGATGATAATTATGATGATGATGGGAGGAGGAAAAAGGAAAAATAACATTTACTGAGCATTTACCATATTCCAGAAATTGTGTTAAATTATTTAAATGTTATTATGTCTTATTCTAATAACAATCCTAGAGATATACACTATTATTTTCTGAGTTTGTACCTAAGGAAATTGAGAGACAAATATATGAACTAACTTAAGGTCACATATCAAGAAATGGCTGAGAGAGAATTTCAACCTAATACTTAGCCAAAAGCCAGTGCTTTTAACAACCAGAGTCCATAAGTATATAATATATATAATACAAAGAAGAGTAAGGTAAGTGTTATGAAAGGAACAAGTAAAAGTGATTGAGCTAAGCAAAATAAGTCAGGTGGAGAAGAACAGATACCATATGTTTGCACTCATAGGTCTAACAGGAGAACAGGAGAAACCTAATGGAAGAACATGGGGAGAGGAAGGGGGAAAGAGAGTTGGGGAGAGAGAGGGATGCAAAACCTGAGAGACTATTGGATACTGAAAAGGAACTGAGGGTTGAAGGGGGAGGGGGAGGGGGCAAATAGGTGGTGGTAATGGAGGAGGGCACTTGTGGGGAAGAGCACTGGGTGTTATATGGAAACCAATTTGACAACAAACTATTAAAAAAAAAAGTGATTGAGTTATTTTAAGAAAAAACATCCTGTTTGTAGCTCAGGAAAAACTAGGAAAGTGAGTTCAGTTAAAAATACATAGTATTTTGAATGTCTGATTATAATTTTCATGAGTCATAAAGTAGCTACAAACTTACATCACATTTTTTTAAATAATATTATAAAATAGAAAATGACTACAGAGTTATAATGTGCAACTTTCTCCTCAGATAAAGTTATAATAAACAAAAGAACTACTATTTCAAGATATAAAACCAGAAACCTAAATTTTACTCACTCGTTTTAACTCTAATCTAATGTTACCTACAGCCTGAGATCTTTCAAATTCTTTATTTTGTGCTTACAATTACATCCTAATCTAGATTGTATTGATTTTTCCCCTCTCCCAGTTAATTATTGATTATCTCATTGTTTTTCTTCCCATAGTCAAAGTAAGTTGAAGGTTATGGCAAAATCTCTTCTTTTTTTTTTTTTAGAGGTTTTATTTTATTTTATTTTATTATTTTTTAAAGTTTTTAATGCTTTAGATTTATTTATTTTTTTTTTCAAATGACTTAGATTTAATCATCGGAAGCAAACTAAGTGGAAAGCTTACAATAGAGACGAATCACATGTCAGCGCCTTCTGCAAACTTGAGCTGGGACAGAGAGGGGCTGGGCTGCCCCTCAACCCAACCCCTTCCAAACAGACATCCAGCGTCCTGGGTGGTCCGGCTCAGGGAAGAGGGGGCCCCCGCTGGCTCTGTGCACTGAGGCCGCCTTGCCCGCCACTCACTCCTGGCCGCCGTCGGGAGCCCCGCCTTGCCGGCTCTGGTCGTCACCCTTCTTTTTGTGGCCGGAGACGATGTCATCAATCCGCAGGAGCAGAACTGCCGTCTCCACCGCCGTCTTGTACGTCTGCAGCTTGACGGCCAGGGGCTCCCAGATGCCCAGCTCCTTCATGTCCACCAGGGCGCCGGTCTCCCCGTTCACACCCCACGTCTCACAGCCCTCCTGGGTGTGCTTGGCCCGAAGGGAGGTGAGCAGACGGACGGTGCTGGCCCCGCAGTTCTGGACGAGGGTGCGAGGGATGACCTCGAGCGCCTCGGCGACGGCCCTGTACGGCCACTGCTCCACACCCGTCATGGCCTTGGACTTTTCCGTCAGAGCATGGGCCACGGCCATCTCAGAGGCCCCGCCCCCTGGGACCAGCTGGGGGTCCAGGAGGACGTTGCGGCACACCTGCATGGCGTCCTGGAGGTTCCGCTCCACTTCCGAGAGAATCTCCTTGCTGGCCCCCCGCAGGAGGATGGTACAGGCCTTGGGGTCTTTGCACTCGGTGATGAATGTAAAATACTCATCTCCAATTTTCTTGATTTCCAACACGCCCGCTCCTGTCCCAACATCCTCTTCCCTCAGCTCCTCCGGCCGGCTGACGATCCGGGCCCCGCAGGCTCTCGCAATGCGGTTGTTGTCTGTCTTCCGCACCCTGCGGATCGCGGTGATATTGGCCCGCATGAGGTAGTGCTGAGCTAAGTTGGAGAGGCCCTTCTCCGTGATGACCACGTCGGGCTTCAGGCGGATGATGTCCTCGCACAGCTGCTGGATGTACTCTTCCTCCATCTGGAGGATTCGCGTTAAGTCCTCCTCTCGTGTGATCTCAATGTCCGTCTGGCTCTCCCCTTTCTTGTACTCCAGAGAGGAGTCCAGCAGCACGATGCGAGGGTTCTTGATGTAGCACCGCATGCGTGGGTGCGTCACGTCTTTGTTGATCACGACTCCGCGCAGGACACACGAGTCCTCGATGATGCCCCCAGGGATCTTTTCCACCCGCGCGTACTTCTTGATGTCTATCTCCTTGCGCCCATTCTCCTCGAACTCCACGGTTCTGACGGCATCCAGGGCGATGCCGCAAGCCAGGGAGGACCACCGGCTGATCGCTTTGGTGGCGATGGCGCTGTTGATGATGTTCAGCATCACGTCTCGGTTACTGGTGTCGACGGGGGTGCTGATTTTCTTGAGGGTGCTGACCATGTCGTCCAGGGCCTTGCGGTAGGCGCTGATCACCACCGTCGGGTGCATCTGCTGCTCCAGGAAGTGCTCGGCCACAGACAGCATCTCCCCCGGCAAGAATGATCACCGACGTGGTCCCGTCTCCAACCTCTTCATCCTGCGTCCGGCTAATCTCGATCATGGACTTGGCTGCCGGATGCTGGACTTGAATCTCTCGAAGAATGGCATTGCCATCGTTGGTCATCACAATGCCTCCCATTGGGTCCAAAAGCATCTTCATCATGGACTTGGGTCCCAGACATGTTCGGATGATATCTGCAATGGTCTTGGCGGCATTGATATTTCCAGATTGAACTTTTCTTCCAGATTCACGCTTTGTGTTCTGGCTGAGCACGAGCACCGGACGATGGCCCATCATGGCGGCGCGATGCGGAGCCGGGTACCCCTAGATTTATTTTTGAGAGACCGAGAAAGGCAGTGCGAGCAGGGGAGGGTCGGAGAGAGAGGGAGGCACAGAATCTGAAGACAGGCTCCAGGCTTTGAGCTAGCTGTCAGCACAGAGCCTGATGTGGGGCTCAAACCCACAAACCATGAGATCATGACCTGAGCCGAAGCCGAATGCCCAACCACTGAGCCACCCAGGCGCCCCAGAGGTTTTATTTTAAATCCAGTTAATTAACATACGGTGTTATATTAGTTTCAGGTGTACAATATAGTGATTTAACACTTTCATACACCACCCTGTGCTCATTACAATAGGTGTTCTCAATTCCCATCACCTATTTACCCCATCCCCCCAATCCCCCTCCTCTCTGGTAACCAACAGTTTGTCCTCTATAGTGAAGAGGATGCTTCTTGATTTGCCTTTCTCTTTCCACTTTTCGCATTTGTTTTATTTTTTAATTCCACATATGAATGAAACCATATGGCATTCATCTTCTCTGACTTATTTAACTTAGAATAATACCCTCTAGTTCTATCCATGTTGTTGCAAATGGCAAGATTTCATTCTTTTTTAAAGTTTATTTATTTTGAGGGTAGGGGGAAGCACAGAGAGAGAGAGAGAGAGAGAGAGAGAGAGAGAGAGAGAGAGGGGCCGAAATTTCCATGCAGTCTCCCCCTGTCAGCACAGAGCCTAAAGCACGGCTTGATCTCAGGATCAGGGCTTGTCTCAGGTACCTTGAGAGCATGACCTGAGCCAAAATCAAGAGTCAGATGCTTAAGGGACTGAGCCACCTAGGCGCCCCAAGATTTCACTCTTTTTTATGGTGTAGAACTATTCCACTGTACATATATACCACATCATTCTTACCCATTCATCAGTTGATGGATATTTGGGCTCTTTCTACAATTTGGCTATTGTTGATAATGCTGGTATAAACATCAGGGTGCATGTGCCCCTTTGTATTAGTATTTTTTTATTCTTTCGGTAAATGCCTAGTAGTACAATTGCTGAATCAAAGGGTGGTTCTATTTTTAACTTTCTTATGAATCATATAAAGCAAGTCACTAATAATAGCTTTAGTGCTTTTGACATAAGGGATAAATTATTTTGTTTTTAATCTGGATGCTACTTATTGAATGTTCACCTAAATCTACTTAATCTATTGTCCTCTTCATAGTTTCATATCATTGTACCATATCATCTCTACTTACATCTAAAATAATAGCATTCTTCTTCCTTATCAAGTCCCTAATAATGCTTTTAAAATTTCCTTCTACTTTGCTACAACTGGCCAGATTTCATTCTTTCTCATTGACATGTAATACTCCATTGTCTATATATACCACATCTTCTTGATGCATTCATCAGGTGATGGACTTTTAGGCTCTTTCCATGTTTTGGCTATTGTTGACAGTGCCGCTATGAACATTGGGGTACATGTGCTCCTATGTATCAACCCTTCTGTATCCCTTGGGTAAATCCCTAGCAGTGCTATTACTGGGTCATACGGGAGTTCTACAGATAGTTTTCTGAAGAACCTCCACACTGTTTTCCAGAACAGCTGCACCAGTTTACATTGCCACCAACAGTGTAGGAGAATGCCTGTTTCTCCTCATCCTCGCCAGCATCTATAGTCTCTTGATTTGTTCATTTTAGCCACTCTGACTAGTGTGAGGTGGTATCTCATTGTGGTTTTGATTTGTATTTCCCTAATGATGAGTCGTGCTGAGCACATTCTTGTATCCATTTACTAGAAGTTTATGAGCACTTACTATGTGCATTACACTGAGGTCAATGCAATCAAGGTAAATGCCATCAAGGAAACAAAGAAAATATGATACATTATCTCTCTTCTCAAGGAGTTACAATCTAGATAGGAGAAAAAAAGGCACAAGATGGGTTAGATAATACAAACCTACTGTTCAAAAAATATGTCAAGAAATAATATATGACTAAGAGAAAATGAGTAAAAGAAAACCAGTGGTTCAGGGATCAGCTAAAGAGCTAAACTAAGCCTGAAAAGAGATAAGTAGGCTATTAAAAAGTGAGAGCATTTCAGGCAGGCAAAATGGACTGGGTAAGAAGGGTAGAGCTGAATATTAAGGATTGGCAGAGAATTCATGAGAATATTAAATTTTAAAAGGCAGTTTGATGCCAGAAAGTGAATGGCCATGAATGCTTGATAAAGTTGTCTAGACTTTGTCTTGTTAAAATAGCCACTTACTGAGTACCTATGTGATTGGCAGTTTACATGCATAGTGGGCATTTGTTATGTGCTGTATATCAGTCATCATTTTGTCAGTCTATAGCACTGATTTTCTTTTCTTTTCTTTAAATTTTTTCTTTTTAATTTATTGTCAAGTTGGTGGTTTTCTTTTGAGAAGAGTGCAGTGTGACTATAACTAGAAGCCTTACACTCCCATAGTAAAGAGGCAAGAGATTAAATTGAAAATAACTGAATTTCCAGTTTATCTCATCCTCCACATCATGGTTAGACAATACTGGTAATGAGAACCTTGTGTTTTCTGCTTCCTACGTGTCTAAAACTATTTCAGTTCCTACCTGTTCCCAGACCTGATTCATTAGCCTTCGATATATTCTGTAAGACCATGTTATTTTTCCAATGAATTAAATTTTGAATGCGATGCCCAGCATTAATTTATGTTGCATACAACTAGAAAGCCTTAACTGATATACATTATTTTACACATTTTGCTGATAAGGAGACTGGATTAATGAGATTAAGTAAAATCCCAATGCCATATGGCTAGCAGGTATCAAATGTACTTATGTTTAACTCTGGAATCTAAATTCTATAAAATTACTTACTAGAGGTTACATGGTATGACCAAGACTCAATCTCTAATCTATCTGACTCCTAAGCTGGTGTTCTTTTCCTTACACTACTCTGCATTGCAATGGGTATTCAGTGCAGATTTTTAAGAAGGGTATGATATAAAATGGCATTTTAGAAAGGTTAATTTCACAGCAGAGTGTAGTTTAAAGGGAAGCAAGAGAGCTTGAAGTAGTAAGGTAAATGACAAAGAATAGATAAACAATCCAGATAGGAAATGACAGCAATCTGAAATAGTGAAATAACAGTTGGAATGCAAGAGAGCAGAAAAGGAAATAGTAACTAGAATACTTTATCAGTTGTCATAGCTATCTCTCAGAAATGAGCATCCCTTAACTTCAGTGGAGTGATTTCAAATTTCAAGCCAGTAGCATATGTCTTTTATTGAACTAAACAGAATCTCTCAGTATACTCATACTATAAACTTATAAGCAAATGTAAAGCATTTGCACCTAAAATATATAAACATAATTTGCAGAAAAAAATTCAATTTGCCTAGTGATTTTATGAGCAAGCAACTTTTTATGGATTGAAGTCTCAAATTATCACAAAACCACAGGAAAGAAATATCAAAAATCCAAACAGATATTTGTAGGAATTGGTTATTTTTTCCCAGGAAGATAAAAATAAAGTTGTCAAAGAATGATTGATCCACCCATGATCTTCATTCTCAAGGCAACACAAGTCGCTAAAAGTAAGAGACATTTTTACCATTAAAAATAGCTGTACAAGTAAATAGGGAAAATGACATCAATTTTAAAACAAGAGGAAGCAATTAGAATTAAAAAAAAAAATTGGGGGATCCCCCCCAAAATGGCAATGTAGGAAGACTGAATCCACCTTGTCCATGGAACACATAAATTTATACCTGTTTATAGAACACTTCATCCTGAAGGACTGAGGCCCAACTGAACAGCTTTTAAACAGCAAAAGACATAATGACAAAAAATGAAGAGCAAAAGAGACAGAGACATGGTAATAAAAGGAACCCCAACCCTCTACCTTGTGAACTGCATTGGGATGGGATGGGGCACCTGGGTGGCTCATTCGGTTGAGCGTCTGACTTCAGCTCAGGTCATGATCTCACGGTTTGTGGGTTCAAGCCCCACATTGGGCTCTGTGCTGACCACTAGCTTAGACCCTGGAGTTTGCTTCAAATTCTGTGTCTCTTTCTCTCTCTGCCCCCCACCTGTTCATGCTCTGTTTCTCTCTGTCTCTCAAAAAAAAATAAATGTAAAAAAAAGAGAGAGAATTTTTAAAGCAGCAAGAGATAAGCATGAAGTTACCTGCAAGGAAAATCCTATAAGGCTATCAGTCGATATTTCATCAGAAACTTTGCATGTCACCAGGGAGTGCCATGATATATTCATTCAATACTGAAAGGGGGAAAAAACTACAACCAAGAATATACTACCAAGCAAGAATATCATTCAGGTTTGAAGAACAAATCAGACAAACAAATGATAAAGGAGTTTATCACCACTAAGCCAGCCTTACGAGAAATTTTAAGGGGACTAATTTATATTTTAAAAACATTTAATGTTTATTTTCTGAGAGAGAGAGATAGCATGAGTGAGGGAGGGGCAGAGAGAAAGAGGCGGGGACAGAGGTTTTGTAGCAGGCCCTGCACTGACAGCACAGTGCATGATGTGGGGCTCAAACTAATGAACTATTAGATCATGATCTGAACCAAAGTCAGAGGTTTAACCGATGGAGAAAACGAGGTGCCCTGATCCAGGTGGCAGGACTCATTTAAATGGAAAAAAAAATTGCCATAATTAATTAGATGCAAGAAAATAATGAATAAAACTATGTAAAACAAGACAGTATATATACAAAACATGGAGGAAAGAGTAAAAATAACTTTTTTTTATTGTATTTGAACTCAAAAGACCATCATATTAATATAGACAGTTAAATACTTAGGATGTTATATACGAACATAATGGAAATAACAAACCCAAAACCTAGAATAGATGCACAAAAAATAAAGAGAAAGAAAGCCAACATAACAATTCAGGAACTCATCAACCAGAAAACAAATAATTAATAGTTATTTTAAATGTAAATAGTCTAAATGCTTGAATCAAAAGACATAGGGTGACAAAGTGAATAAAAAAGCAAGACCCATCTATATGCTGCTTATAAGAGATTCACCTCAGACCTAAAGTCATATACAGGCTGACAGTGAAAGGTTGGAAATATATTTACCATGCAAATGGAAGACAAAAAAATAAATAAATAAAGCTAAATTATCAATACTTAGATCAGACAAATCCGACTTTAAAATAAACACTTAAAATACGGACAAAATTTAATGATACGGGGATCAGTTCAAAAAGAGGACAGAGCAATTGTAACTATCTATGAATCCAACATTGGGAGCATGTATATATATAAAGCAAATATTAACAAACATGATAAAAGAGACTGACATTAATACAATAATAGTAGAAGACTTTAACAATCCACTTACATCACTGGATACATCAACCAAGAAGAAAACCAGTAAGTAAGCAGTGACTTTTTTCCTTTTCTTTCTTTTTTTCTTTTTTCTTTTTTAATAATTTATTGTCAAATTGATTTCCATATAACACCCAGTGCTTCTCCCCACAAGTGCCCCACACCATGACCATCACCCCTCTCTACTTCCCCCTCCCCTTCAGTCCATGGTTCCTTTTCAGTATTCAGTAGCCACCCTTGATCTGTGTCGCTCACTCTCTCCCGCTCTCTTTCCCCCTTTCTCTCCCCATGGTCTCATGCCAGGTCTCTCCTGTTAGACCTATGAATGCAAACATATGGTATCTATCCTTCTCTGCCTGCCTTATTTCGCTTAGCATGACACCCTCAAGGTCCATCCACTTTCCTACAAATGGCCATATTTCGTTCTCCCTCATTGCCATATAGTACTCCGTTGTACATATATATCACATCTTCTAGATCCATTCATCAGTTGATGGACATTTAGGCTCTTTCCATGAATTTGCTATTGTAGAAAGTGCCGCTATGAACATTGGGGTGCATGAGCTCCTATGCATCAGCAATTCTGTATCCCCCGGGTAAATCCCTAGCAGAGCTAGTGCTAGGTCATAGCAGAGTTCTATCTATAGTTTTTTGAGGAGCCTCCACACTGTTTTCCAGAGCGGCTGCACCAGTTTACATTCCCACCAACAGTGTATGAGGGTGCCCATTTCTCCACACCCTCGCCAGCATCTATAGTCTCTTGATTTGTTCATTTTAGCCACTCTGACTGGTGTGAGGTGGTATCTCAGTGTGGTTTTGCTTTGAATTTCCCTGATGACGAGTGATGCTGAGCATCTTTCATGTGCCTGTTGGTCATCTGGATGTCCTCTTTGGAGAAGTATCTATTCAGGTCTTCTGCCCATTTCTTCACTGGATCCTTCATTTTTCGTGTATGGAGTTTAGTGTATATTTTGGATACTAGCCCTTTATTTGATATGCCATTTGCCACTATCTTTTCCCATTCTGTCGGTTGCCTATTAGTTTTTTTGACTGTTTCCTTTGCCTTGCAGAAGCTTTTTATCTTGATGAGATCACAGTAGTTCATTTTTGTTCTTGATTCCCTTGCCTCTGGGGATGTGTCGAGGAAGAAATTGCTGCAGTTGAAGTCTAGGAGGCTATTTCCTGCTTTTTCCTCAAGGGTTTTTATGGTTTCCTGTCTCACATTCAGATTCTTTATCCATTTTGAGTTTATTATTGTGAATGGTGTCAGAAAGTGGTCTAATTTCATTTTTCTACATGTTTGCTGTCCAGCTCTCCCAACACCACCTGTTGAAGAGGCTGTCTTTTTTCCATTGGACACTCTTTCCTGCTTTGTCAAAGATTAATTGGCCATATACTTGTGGGTCCAGTTCTGGGTTCTCTATTCTATTCCATTGGTCCATGTGTCTGTTTTTGTGCCA